>WNWK01000786.1:165000-383146 GCA_009830355.1 Cherax destructor
CCTTCAAAAGCTGTTGCAATACAGGGCTGTTCCAACCTTGTGTGTGGAGTTTTGAAGATATTCATACTTTCTCAAGGCTCCACCTTGATTTGTGGATCCTTTTTTGTCACGATACATTCAAATATTAACTTTTTCTTGCGGAAATATGTCTGTTCACAAAATTAGGTTTCCCAGTACTAGTTCATAGCCAGAAACACCGATATGAAGCAAGCGCAAGTCTTCAAAGAACGATAAATAGAAGAGCAAATCTACGGGAAGAATGTCCCAGATGTGTTATAGTTCGAAATTATTTAATGACCACTTGGTTAAAGATTCCTTTATAAATCAGACAATAATTCTGCATTAGCATGCACAGTTTGATATTCGGACATATATTTTCATAATTTACAAGCATATGTTGACCATAGATAATACTTTATTGTAAAAGATATGAGCTATTTAGTGGTTTGATGAGAATCCATTTTATAAAGCAAATGTTTAGGTTAGATTTGTGTTCACGATACGAATACAGTTCAAAATTAGATGTGAAAAGCTCTGTGGTAGCGCCAGTCCCACCAAATGAGAACCAGAGTAGCATGTTAGCCGCCAAGGTCACACGTTTTATGTACACAACATATACATGATTCAAACAAGAACATACACAAAAATCGTCTTGAAACTTGGTGAAAATCAAGGAGACAATCAAATCAAATGTTCACGGACACGATTAAGGAGTGCGTCGAGATGAGGAATTCTCCTGCAGATGAGATCGTTGTTTTGTGTCGATGGCGTCTTGAGAAACCCGTTGGTGCTCGAGAATTCTCTGACGCCATCCACACACGTGATAACGAAGCATTGATTGAGAATTCCTCCTTGGGACCCACCAGTCGTACAATACCTCTGACTATGTGACTGGTTAGAGTACAGCTGAATGATGTGCCTTACTTAGTTGAATTACGAGTACGATGTCAACAGCTCCTGCCATTTACATATACTTCTATTTATATATAAAAGAATCTATCCATATTGTAGGTTATGTGATAATCTTCAAATTTATTGTATAACTTGTCTGTATTCCAGGATTACGCAGATTTTATTATTATTTTTTTATCAAAATCTTTAATTTTGTAACCATGAGCAAATGTGAGGCTTGTGAACCAGATGTGTGTGTAAAAATCCCGGCAAATCAGAGGTATTGTAAGTAGGAATTTAAAATGTCATACCCTCAGAATATGTCAACGCAAAAAATGATGTAACAAATGAGGGAAATCAGACCTGCATTGACCAAACATGAGAAGTGCGAAATCCAGCATTGACGAACGGATCCAACATTGACAGACGGATCCAGCATTGACGAACGGACATAGGCTAATGGCTTCTACATGCAGTCAAATGCCCTGACCTTAACGTATCCTTAATTTCATAAATACAACGTAACCTCAACTTCATCAACACACTGGTAATAAACAAGCTAGACGAACGGAGATTTCGATGATCGACGATTAAGTTGGGTTACACCTCGGTAACAACTTGAACTGAGAAAGCTGGCGCGGTAGTGCCTGTCTAGGCCTCCGGGGTGTGGGAAATCTCGGTGCTGACACCGTATACGGTCCCTAGACCTCAGGGGTGTGGGAAGCCTCGGTGCTGACATCGTGTAAGGTCCCTAGACCTCAGGGGTGTGGGGAGCCGCGGCGCTGGCACGATCCCACTGACCAAACGAAAAAGCAGATAGCAGACACCGTGGATGCAGGATGCCAACCGGACGTCGCCAATGTCATTCTTGTACTTTTTTTTTACAAATAATTTGACTTTACTAGAAAACATTCGATTAATAGGTAAAGAATAATTGAGACTCGTCAGTGAAGGACCTACCGTCCAAATTTCTGCGAGAGTACGAACAGTGGCAGAGAGGACCATGGCTGCAGTCTCAGTTAACATCCTTCACCAAGTGCTTCACCGACCTGCCAGGAGTTGAATTCTCCATATGAAAAAGGGTACATTTTTTTTTGTAACGATCTCACTCCATCATGTGGTAGCATTCGTAAGAAAGGGGGACGCTATATACAAAAATCTCTATCAAGTGAAGTCTCTTGTACAAACAGACTTTCCACTTGAAGGCATGTGAATAACACCAAAAACTCAGGTCTTCATGAATCACCTACTTGATGCTACTGCAACGTGGGGAAGGGGGCGGGGGAATTATAGTCGTAACCATATAACAAGTTATACAAATTGATGTAGCCATATGCCTTTGTGGCAGCTGGGTGCCGTCCCTACACTTAACAAAAATAAGGTTCTCTTTTTACTCTGCAATATTTGGTAAAACGAAAGCTTGAACTACGATGCACCTTATCTAATGATATATTTTTCTCCCCGTGGGCTTCAAATTAAGATTTGACTCTACCTTGTTGATTTATTTTTTTGTGAGAAAAACCTTCCACGGGAAATTCTCTTCGTTGGTGTTCCATGAAAGAGGATCTAGGCAAACAACTTCAATAACCGCTAGCAGAGATTCCAAGCTCGTGAATTCTTGTTTGCAGGTTGTTTGACTCGCTTCTTCCGCATGTTCACACTGGATATCCTTACAGGCTGTAGTAGTAGTTGCTGTTTTGGTTGTTGGGGTTGTTGTAGTTGCTGCATGGCCGGAGGAGGAGACAGGAGTACCGCTGCCAGAGGGTAGAGGGTAAGAATGACGACACGTCGCCCGAGAGGGGAGACGCTTGTAGGCCTTTTATGTTGCATAGCGGCGGGGGGTGGCCCGCAGAGCGGCCCGGGGTGGCCTTACTGCAGCACGCACTTGCCTGGGTGAAGGAAGAGGGGACCACAGAGTGTTAGTGTCTTCATTACATGAACTTAGCTACATGAATTAAATCCCTAAAGCATCATCTGATAAAAATAATTCTGACTCTCAATCTACTTCCTAAATTTCTTATGTAAATTTGTTATATGTTATCTAAATACATTAACTATGTAATCTAAATGTTTTATTGAAATATGTTTTCAAAATTAATCAATTCTGACTTATATATCTTTTGTTATGGGAGTATGACTTATTTTTTTAAAGTAAATAAACTGTAATATAATATAAATACTTTTAGGAAATGATTTGTGGTTTTTGTTTTTTAATATAATTTGCACGTGATGTGTACAAGAGTGACACGCTTGTATGTAAGTGTATGTTTGGTATTTATGAGTAATACACACACACACATTATATGTGTATATGTGTCGTGCCGAATAGGTAAAACTTGCTATTTTGGCTTAAATAGCAACGCTCTTCTTGCCGAATAAGACAAGTGAAAATTTGGTGTTGTCAGTAATTTCGCAAAAATAATTTTGAACCCAACGAAAAAAATATAATTCATTGTGTTTATTAAATTATTGTAAACTGATCTAAAATATATTTAGTTGGATTAGGCTAAATAAAAATGGCGCTTGTTATAATAAGGTTAGGTAAGTTTTCTAAGGTTCTTTTGGTACCAAATTATTAATTTTTACATTAACATAAATGAAAAAAATATATCTTTAAACGTATAAGAGAAAATTTAAGAAAGGACTTAATTTTAAATGAGTTCTTGATAATTAACCAATTTTAAATAATCGGCACGACATATACGTATGTGTGTGTGTTAGTTAGTTACCATTTTGTCCTAGGCACATGTCGATTAGACACTAGGCCTGTTGTATGTATGTGTGTGTGTGTGTGTGTGTGTGTGTGTGTTGTAACGAAACACTTCGAAATGTTTCGGCCCCGCCGGGAATTGAACCGGGGTGTGTGTGTGTGAAAATACACGTTTGATTGAATACGCTAATTAATGTATGTATATCAAGGCTAGTGATTTTTTTTAAATAAATTCCAGTGCACCTAAAACCTGATGTTAAAAATGTCAACAACAAAAAATATCCACCTTGGATAATCTCCTCCATTGTGAGAGGCTACATAAAGAATGCAATATAACACGGAAACACTTCTACAAGACAGGTTGACGGAGACAGTGTGCGGGCAGAGGCCCAGCAGTGCTAGGGAAGAAGTATTGAGAGAAAAACACCAATGCGTTACAAACTGTAGGTGATCCTACTAAGAGGGAATTGGTGATTTTTTAATATAAATGTATATATATTTATATAAAGTTTTAACTGTTTTAATTCACTATCCGTGAAAAATTTCGTAATTATTATTATGAAGGTAATTGTTTTACAGAGTTTTTGTTTTCATTTAAAACATTTTAGTTTTAAAGATTAACAAATGTTACATAAACTTATAATTAAAATAATTGTCCACGAATAATAAAAAAAAAATAAAAAACTGCAGATAATACATCTCTAAGAGTTGGAAAAAATTTATAATTGACACTAAAAGCAAAGGGATTGCGCTTGAAGGTATAGCAACACCAGGGATAGCAACACCAGGGATAGCACGAGCACACACTGGTACACAGACAAGGGCAGGGCTAAATACGCTCAGTTGGGGAGACACAGGGCTAACGCAGGGGTCAGAACTGGGAAGTGAGGATATGAGTGGGGGACAGGGAACGTCCACGAACATTAAGGCAAACCAAAGTAATAACATACACAATGGAGAGTTTTATTAACACGGGGAGTCAGTCTCTCTCTCTCTCTCTCTCTCTCTCTCTCTCACACACACACACACACACTCTCACTCACACATGCTTACACACACATGCATACAAACACACACACATGCATACACACACATTCATACACACACATGCATACACACATTCATACACACACACACACACACATTCATACACACACACATACCCCTCCACACACACACACATACCCCTCCACACACACACACATACCCCTCCACACACACACACATAACCCTCCACACACACACACACATATACACACATACAGGGATATATTTGCAACAGATACTAAAGTCATGAGAGTACAGTTGGAGACATTAGAACGTGTGTTATGGTTTCTAAGGGACATTTCAAACTTAAAGAAATCTGCTTTTTTTTAAATCAATAACTTCAGTTGACTGGCAATAAACATGTAAGGACTCAGTGTGTATATATTTATATATACATAACTATTAGTGTTTCCTTATCGTGTATGAACATCGTATAATCAACGTAATATTCTTAGGGAATACGATGCTCTGTTTACAAGACCATTCGAGGAAGGTGCCTCGATGCCGGTGAAGGGCTCTTGATCCAGGGAATCGGAGCTTTCCTCCCTTTCCTTGAATCGAACCTCATTGCCTCCCGTTTCCCCATTGCGAGCTTAGCGCTCCCCGGTGAAAATATGTTAGCAAGTGAACTTCGTTAAGATCTGTGATAGATGTACTTGATAGGTGGGAGTCTTTCATTGGTGTAACACACGTCTAGCGAAGAGAATGAAACCGAGAATAATTAACATCAAATTAGATTGTGAAGTGTTACATGCACCAATACGTATGCTTTCAATTTAATAGACGTTTAGAGAATAGTTAATTCAGCATCTAGTGAGCATTACATGCCCTGTAGGAGACGAGAGTGGGGCAGCAGCAGCGTTAGATAGATAAGTAGATGAGTTACAGATATATAGTAAGATAAATAGCGGTAGCTGCAGGGAGGAGACACGGAGAGCACGATTGCACACATAGAACATAAACAATGATAAAGACCTTTACACACGCAGCAAAAAGTCTGGACACGTCAAAACATGAGCGGGGGTGAGGTAGGATCTGTGCAACATTCGATCCATAGAGAAATTTCACATGGAACTACGACAGAGCCAGTGAAGGTCTGAGTGAGGAGCGATGAGTGTAGGACTTAAGTGTGTGTGAGGAATTCTGATACTCAGTCTCTCAATAGATAAACACCTCATTTAAAAGCTTTGAATTATGATACAGCTAGTTCAGCAAGGAACCACATTCTGTCGTAATGCAGGGCGGCTGTGGTGTTGTGGTCGGTTTACCATGTATATCCCCAGAATATATATATATATATATATATATATATATATATATATATGTACATATATAATGTGAGTGTGTATGTGTGTGTGTGTGTGTGTGTGTGTGTGTGTGTGTGTGTGTGTGTGTGTTGAGTGTGAAAGAAATCACAATAAAACGTGTGACTGGAAATATAAAAAAAAATACCTCGGTGAAAAAATAAACAGTACAACCTAAGCTCTTTCATGTGCTTACACACATATGTATAAGCACATGTAACAGTTACCATTATTATTATTATTAGTAGTAGTAGTAGTAGTTTTAGTAGTAGTAGTAGTTTTAGTAGTAGTAGTAGTAGTTTTAGTAGTAGTAGTAGTTTTAGTAGTAGTAGTAGTTTTAGTAGTAGTAGTAGTTTTAGTAGTAGTAGTAGTAGTTTTAGTAGTAGTAGTAGTTTCAGTAGTAGTAGTAGTAGTAGTTTTATTAGTAGTAGTTTTAGTAGTAGTTTTAGTAGTAGTAGTTTTAGTAGTAGTAGTAGTTTTAGTAGTAGTAGTAGTTTTAGTAGTAGTAGTAGTTTTAGTAGTAGTTTTAGTAATAGTACTAGTTTTTAAACTACTGTACTTCATGTTCACATTTCCGCCCTGCATCTGCGGTTCTTAAGAGTTTGACTTTGAGTATCGACTATGGAGAGAACTGAAAGGTTAGAATTATTTTTTTTTTGCAATCAGCTTATGCAGAAGAGCATTATGACAAGACAGGCGAGGATTTCTGCGACTTACCACCGCTAAGAATGTGAAATTTTTCTAATATTCGGTTTCATGAAGGGGGGGAGGGGGGGGGAAGAAACAAAATGAAAAATCAGTTAGTGTCATTTCGTACTGACCCAAAAAAAAAAAATTACTTAAAAAAAAAACAGGCTTGATTATCATATGTGGCACATCCCTGGAAGCCTGGTTCATCGGAGTGTCGTGTAAGCTGAACCAGACCATTACTCAGGGTGGACCAGTCATGTGTGGGACAGTCCTGTGTGGACCAGTCATGTGTGGACCAGTCATGTGTGGAGCAGTCATGTGTGGACCAGTCATGTGTGGACCAGTCATGTGTGGACCAGTCATGTGTGGACCAGTCATGTGTGGACCAGTCATGTGTGGACCAGTCATGTGTGGACCAGTCATTTGTGGACCAGTCATGTGTGGACCAGTCATGTGTGGACCAGTCATGTGTGGACCAGTCATGTGTAGAAAAGCCATGTGTGTATTAGTCATGTTGAAGATTGAAACACTTATGCAACCTATGGGAATCTTTAGTGGCGAAAAGTTTCCTTAATAAACATTTCCATGTGTTGCATATGTGTCTCAATCTTCAACTTGTCGGTTTTCAAACCATTTTTTTCACATGTATTAGTCATGTTTGCGACAGTCATTTTGTAGAACAGCCATGTATGACATGACATGACATGAGTAGGTTGAGTTGGGTGGACCATCCTTCAGTGTTCGGTAGACTACTCATCTAGAATGGCCATTCATATTGTGTTGTGAAGGTGAAGCACATTGATGCAGAGGGAACCATTGATGTAGAGTGGTTCATTGATGTATAGTGGTCCATTAATGTAGAGGGGTCCATTGATGCAGAGTGAACCACTGATGTAGAGTGGTCCATTGATGTAGAGTGAACCACTGATGTAGAGTGGTCCATTGATGTAGAGTGGTCCATTAATTTAGAGTGGTTCATTAATTTACAGTGGTCCATTGATGTAGAGGGAACCATTGATGTAGAGTGGTCCATTAATGTAGACTGGTATTTTGATGTAGAGTGAACCACTAAAATAGGGTGACCCTTTGATGTAGTGAACAATGGACACAGCAACGACCATTGATGTAGAGTTGTCCATTGATGTAAACCATAGATGAAGAGTGAACAATGGATAGAGAGAGGCCCATTGATGTAGAGTGAACAATGCATATAGAGTGAACCATTGATGTAGAGTGAACCATTAATACAGAGTGAAGCTTTGATGTAGTTAACAATGGATATAGAGGGGACCATTGATGCAAAGGGGACCATTGATGTAGATTGAACAATGGATATAGAAGGGACCACTGATGTACAGTGAACAGTGTATATAGAGAGGACCATTGATGTATAGCGAACCATTGATGTAGAGGGGACTATTGATGTAGAGTGGACCATTGATTATCAGTGGACCATTGATTATCAGTGAGTCACTGATATAGAATGGACCATTGATGAAGAGTGATATAGACTGGACTATTGATGTAGAGTGAGCCAATGATAAAGAATGGACCATTGATGTAGAGTGAACCATTGATATAGACTGGACCATTGATGCAAAGTTAACCACTGATGTAGAGTAAACCATTTTTATAGTGTGGACCATTGATGTAGAGTGAACCATTCATATAGAAACTTTTAACGAAGAGTGGACCATTGATGTATAGTGAATAATTGACGTAAAGAGTGGAGCTATGTTGAGTGGAACATTGATGGGGAGCAGGGTGGTGCACTGATGAAGGGTGAGCAATTGATGTAGAGTAATTGAATTAGGGTGGAGCACTTTTCTAGAGTGGTAAATTGATGTAGAGTGGAGAATTGTTGTCGGGTAGAGCATTGATGTAGTGGGGGGTATTCATATAGGCTGACCCATTTATGCAAAATGGCTAGTAATGTGGTGTGGTCTTATAAAGAAGGATGGACCATTGATGTAGGGCGGATCTTGATATAGAGTGGACCATTCACCTAGGATGTTCTATTTGGTGTAGGATGGACCGTTGATGCAAGGTAAACCAGCGATGAAGCCGGGTCACTGTTTATATAGAGTGATTCATTGATAAAGGGGATACTATTGATGCAGGTTGGACCATTGATGAGCAGTGAACTAATAATGCTATAAGACTCTTTCATTTAAGGGATTAATCATGATGTAACGTTTACCATTGACTCAAGATGGATCATTGATGTAAGGTGCACTATTGATGTAAGGGAGGGCCATGGATGTAGAGGAGAATCTTTGATATAGGGTAGACCATTGATGTGAGATAGACAATTGGTGAATGGTGGATCATTGAAGCAGAATGGATCACTGATGTATACTGGCCCAATGATATAGATAAACATTGATACAGGCAAACACCATTGATGTAAGATGAATCTTTGATTTTTTTTGGACTATCTACCTAGTGTGGACCGTTGATGTAGAGCTAGTAAACAATGTATGGTGGAACATTCATGTAGTCCTTTGATGTGTAGTGGGTCATTGATGTAAGTTGGATCATTGACATATAGTGGATAATTGATGATGGGCGGACCACTGATATAGGGTAAGCAATTGATATAGGGTAAGCTATTGATATAGGGTATACCATTGATGTATGGTAGGCCATTGATGTAGTGTGGATAATCGACAAAGGAATAGATATTGATGTGGACCTATTGATAAAGATAGTACGATCGTTATGGAGTAGAGCACAGATGTAGGGTTGATCACTGATATAGAGTTACATCATTGATGTATTATGAGTCGGTGATTGACGGTTGACCAGTGCTGTAAGGTGAAAAAATTGTGTAGGGTGGACCATTGATGTGGGATTGACAATGACGTATGACAGAAAATTTATGTCGCACAGAGCATTGACGCAGTATGGGCCAGGGATGTTGGGTGGATCTTTACTTAGAAGTTAAGTATTGCTGATCATTGATGCTTCTTATGCCATTGATGAACGGGAAAACCATTGAAGTGGGGAGGACTATTGATTGAAGGTGGACCATTGACAAGGGAAGAGCGGTTGATGTGAAGTGAAATACTGATTTAGGTTAAACTGTTGATGTAGGTTTGACCAGTGATGTAGGAAAAAATCATTGACGCAAGTAAATGATCATTGATGTAGAATGGATTCGAGAAGTAGTATGAATCAGTCATTTAAAGTTACAATGCATCATACACAGAGCTATATAGAGAGCCCTGCCCCATTGGACGTAATAAGCAGGTATTTCTGTCAGTCTAGATGGTATACACGGTGTGTCAGTTATGCAGAGTGGACCAGGGGGCCGTAGAGAGTACACCTCTGTCACCCTAGTCATGTATGTGGTATGTCATTTGTTTATATAAACATTCCTGTCTCTCCCATGGTGTGGCAGTGTCATACAGAGGATGTGGCTCTATCATACAGAGGGAGTCATTCTCTCGTATGGTAGGGATTATTTTGC
The DNA here is from genome assembly GCA_009830355.1 of Cherax destructor. Classification (NCBI taxonomy): domain Eukaryota; kingdom Metazoa; phylum Arthropoda; class Malacostraca; order Decapoda; family Parastacidae; genus Cherax; species Cherax destructor. Next base: position 175,115 of record WNWK01000786.1, read on the forward strand.
CCACATCTGCTGGGATAGTACATGACATCTCTTCGGACAGTACATGACATCTCCTGGGACAGTACATTACATTAGACGTGACAAAACGCCCACACAAGGGAAGTACAAAGCAATATGTACATGTCTGAAAAAATATACTGAGCTTAAACATCTCTCAAAAACATGTCTCAGATATATCTTCAAAAAAATATCTATATTAATTAAAATATATATTTAACTCATCTCTTAATATCATGATTATTATGTACAGCCAAAAAAAATGTATAAGATTTAAACAACTTGAATATATGAAATCTAGTTCATACACCTATATCTACATAAAACACTTCGAAAAATATTTTTTTTGTAACAATGCACATGATTAAGAAAATTTTCAAAAATGGTCTATTCCTGTTGTAACTCCTCTTCATTTGCTTTAAAAAAGACACCGCAGGTTAATTGGGATGGAATATAGATGCGCAGGTTCACTCTGGAATATATACGACTGAGGCTAAACTATCAAGGCTTCTTCACCAATGTGTGTATATTTATTAATGTAGTGAGTCTTCCCTAAGTTAGCAAATATATATATATGTAGGGGTCGGAAATGATTCACAGGCTCACGTAATTGTTATTGATGCTGAGAAAAAGTGTCGATGATAATTCTGAGTCGTTTCGTTACATATAGTCACTTCTTGAGATGGGATTAGTTAGGTTAGGTATGTTAGGAAACAGGATAATTGTTTCCTGACGCGGGTCTTAGTCATATGATGACCCGCTGCTGGAGCTTTTCGTCATCTGACCGAGACCTTCCACTGGCTTATCGATCCACCCCTTTACAAATTATGGTTATAATTACAACCATTACATTATAAACTTTTTGAGAGAATCGTAGCATGGCATGTGATACAGCAACAGCCCTCAGCCTGGGTGGTAGCATACCTGTGTATGAACAAGCTATATCATCGCCACTTCAAACCAAAACAGCCTCGCACAATTGCCAATAATTATCTTTACGGCTAAAAGGACAAATGCGAGAGTGGGGAGTTTGTGACACTAAGGTGCTGGTCGATTCAGTTTTATAATGACTAACTAAAGCCATGTGTATATATAAATTATTGCATCGGGATGCAAGAATAAGAGTATAGAGATATGAGGCAGGCCAGAAACGGTCATATACCAATTATTTAGGACACCGGAACTACTGCTACGCCCGATATTGTTATAATAACTTGTTACAGATACCATGTTTTTTTATCAGACGAAAATTACGAAAATACGGAGAATTCTGATTACTTAGGAAACGATGTAAAAAAAAATATTGTTAATAATTAAGAAGTGCTTAAAGGCAGAGATGAAAAGATTATCAAAGTCTGGTTGTGTATCTTTACATATAGTCAAAATATATTTGAGGGATCAATCAAACTGAAATTAACGTGGACAAGAATACATCTAGTGCAATTTTTGCAATTTTTCAGTACGATAATCCAGCCCTAATTTTTACGTTACTTTCCTCTCATGATGAAAGAATGGGTCACTTTATGAAAATTAAAATACTGAACGACAAAAATTACAAAACCGGGGCGGAAAAAAATTGATGAAAGCGAATTATGAAACAGAGAAAAAACAGCACAGACAGTGTTGTCAGTTCACAAATAGTAACTCAGAGATGACATTGAAAAAAGTTTCTCATGCATAAATTATGTCTCTTAGATGATTGACAACTATCTGAATGAGAAAATTATATACTATACTCACTCATGGATCAGCGTATAAATGATATAAAATGCCGACACGATGGACAGACACAAAAGCAGTATAATGCGATCCTTTACTGACAAAGTTTCGCCCATACCGTGGGCGAAAGTCAGGCCATGTCCATATACAGTGCTTGAGGCTGCTATACAAGGAAAGTAAGCGCCAGCCGACTCTCGATCTCCTGTGTTATCTTAGTTATTTTGGTAAATCAATAGGTGACCCTCATCGACCGGTCATGAGCAACGACCAGCCAGAGCAACGTATACTGATAAAAATAAATTATCGCAAGAGTTCTCATTGATGGCCTGGATAGACACACCCGCAAAAGAAGTAATTAAAACTTAAATAAAATAGTTTTGCAGCACTTGTAGCTATGAAAAATTCAGAGTCACTAACTGATAGCACTTCCGAGGACACTGAGGTATATTGCACCTTGTTGCGATACTCAGTATTAAGAGAACGACCTACCAAATGTACTGTTAATAACATCCCGTTGGAAGCCTACGACAGGGCTATATCTAGCATACTAGTGCACAGTTTATTTTTGGAGTGCACAGGTGTCTCTGATGAATTCATGACGCAATTACTGGTCGGAAATGATGTGTACTGTATGTGATGAATCTTTATTAATGATAAGAAAGGATCTGGAACAAGTAAAAGACTTGATACTGAAGCTGGTTCTAGTGATGTCGGCTATGACACATGATTAATGTATAATGTACAGGCACTTGGCCATGATACTGATGAAGCAAAACATGACATTAATTAACCTTAAGGTACGTCATTTCCGGCATTCTGAGATCTTTTGTCCGAATCTCATCTCCTGTAAAATAATATAGAAAACAACAGCAGGATTATCCTTTATTGTTTACTCGCGTATCGTCTGTCTCGAAGGCAGATGTACTTATTAAGAAAACAAGTTTGTTTATACCTTTTCTGGTATACTTATGAGGAAGGATTCGTCACTTGCCATGAAGCGTCCAACTTGGAAAGTTAAACACTGGTGCTCCGAAAATGGAAGGTAGAAAACTAGGGGTGGTACATAAGAGCCATGGCAGGGTAGCTAGGCGTCATGAAAACTTTGGCGAAAATTTGCGAAGAAGGTTTTAGCTTCGTATGCCAATAGATGTTTCTGCTCATATACGTAATTTGGCTGCAGCATACCTGAGAGTAACTCAAAAGGCTATGAAGCACCAGTATTGCAATTTGGTCGTGCCACGTCCTTTTCCAGCAGGAGACTTGGTTTTGGTTATAAAACATGTTCCTATTAATAAACGGTAAGCAAGATTTGCGAAATTCTTTAAGATCAGGGCAAAGTTGAGTGGAGTAAATTACAAGGTACTCACCTAGACAAAAGGTGTTCCAGGCGAATATACCATATAAACCAATTAAAAAAGTATTATACACCAACTTGCATGTCAGTCATAAATCCAGTGGACCCCTGAATGTGATATTAGTGATATGTGACATGGTGTTGACGTATGTTTTAATAACTAGATTTTCTGCATACCAGACTAGCTTGTGGAAGTCTCACCTAATATAAAGCCAGTCAGATGTTAATATTAATGCATAGTTATCGATGTTTTTTGGATGTGCCTCTGGTATGTACCGTGGGTTTTCATGATGTGGATGTGCATACTGCTTTTATTAAGCAGCAACCATTACGTGCTACCCCAGTTAACACCAACTTGTTACAGGCTGAGATGCAGTTCCTGCTTGAGGATGATCTCATAGAACCTTGTTGAAGACTAAGGATCTCACTTTGCATCCTCGTTCATAAGGCAGATAGCAGAAAGTCATTTCTGTCACTAAACCAGATGATTATCCTTTACCTAGAATAGATAACATTATTGACTTGACCTGTTAAAGCTGGATCTAGTGAAGGGAAACTTTCAGGTTCCTTTGACAGATAGAGTAAAGAAGATCTTTGCTTTCACCATCAAAGGCAGATTGTATAAAGTACTGGTATTTGGGATGGGAAACGTCCCTGTGAAGTTATGGACAGGTTGTTGGTTGTGGCTTGGGCATACCTGGATGACCTTATCACTAATAGTGACACTATCAGGTAAGCTTTGCTTCAAAAGTTGCATCAATACCACTTGATCTTGATAGTCAGGTTAGCGATAAGGTGAGTTTGGACGAGCAAAGGTAATTTTTCTGAGCATCGTCGTTATGCAAGAGGTGGTGTCACCTATCCCGGCAAAAGCCGAAGTGCTTACTATTGGAATTTTTTTATTATAATAAAAAAGAAGCGCTAAACCTACAAGGGTATTACAGCGCAGTGAGGCAGGGGATAGTGCAGGATTATAGAGTAGCAAGGGTGGAGTGGACAACAAAGGGAGAAATATAAAAGGCTGTAAGGAGTGCTAGAGGAAGTATCATCAAAGTTTGTGTAGTAAATCAGTTGCTGTCAAAAAGTCAGCGAGTGAGTCTGAGTCGAAGGTGGGAACGTCAGCGAGGAGGGAAGATAAAATAAGGGCATTAGAGCGGTGACGACGTCGGAGGTAAATTATGCGTGACTCACGAAATCGTTTGCAAACAAACGTTGATAGACCAGACAGTCCAGTCTCCATGAGATACCCGTGAGTAAGACGAGTGTGTGTGATGTGAAGATGGGAGAGCGTAGTCTCCCAACCTCGGCATCGATGACAAGAAGATGACCAGAAATCTAAATTTGGTTTGATAGAATGTAATTTGTTATGTATCATATCAGACCAACGTTGTTGCCAACGGTTGCAAAGATAGTTAGAAATTACAGTGAAATAGTCTGAATGCAGCACCTCTATATGAAACTGGGAGGTGATGTACTACTGACCGCGCAGCAGTGTCTGCCTGTTCATTGCCCTGTACGTCAACATGACAGGGGACCCAACAAAAAAACAATATTTTTGTTTTTGCTAGAGATACAGGGTAACCAAATTTGTATACGAAGAACCAGGGAATAAGGCGAATCAAATATTTTTATGGCTTGCAAAGCATTAAGGGAGTCTGAGACTACCACAAATGGCGACACTGGCATAGATGCAATACGGATAATTGCTACGAGAATTGAATACAATTCAGCTGTAAAAATGCTAGCCGAGTCTTAATAAATGCCCTCGCACTACGCTGTCCGTAAACATTGCTGCAAACCCGACACCTTCACAAGATTTAGAACCATCAGTGTACACTGCGACGGCATGAGAATGAGACCGGGAGTGATTAAGAAAAGGAGAGCGAGAATCAGCTGTAGGTATTTGGGCTTTCGCGCGTGGCAGTGGGGAAAAACAGACACGAACTGTCAGAACCTTCCAAGGGAAAAGGAAAAAGCTGGATGCTACATGAATATATAAAGGGGGCAACTGAAGAAAAGACAAGAGTGAATGTAAGCAAAGATAAAAGGATGGAGTAAACAGGGGCGACGAACAATGAACCTCTACTAATGTCCATTACTATCCTTTATATGGAAGGATTGTGAAAGCCATGAGAGGAAACAAAATAGCGGAGGCAATGAGCATCACGGCGATCGTTCAAGGATGGAATATCCGCCTCTGCATATAGGCTCTCAAAAGGTGAGGAACGAACAACACCTAGACATAAACGTAATCCCTGGTGATGTATGGGATCAAGTTTAGAAAGAGTTGGAGGAGAGGCCGCTGAATATACCTGGTCGTCATAATCTAGTTTCGATAAAATTAGGGCTGAATGCAGTCGAAGGAGAGTTTTACGATCAGCCCCCATGAAAAATGAGTGTGGATTTTAAGGAGGTTCAGCGCGCTATGACAAGTTGTCTTCAAGAACGTAACCTGGAGTTTACCTGGAGAGGGTTTCGGAGGTCAACGCCCCCGCGGCTCGGTCTGAGACCAGGCCTCGTGGTGGATCAGGGTCTGATCAACCAGGCTGTTACTGCTGGCCACACGCAAACTGACGTACGAACGACAGCTCGGTTGGTCAGGTACTGACTTTAGGTGCCTGTCCAGTGCCTTCTTGAAGACAGCCAGGGGTCTTATGTATGCTGGGAGGCAGTTGAACGGTCTTGGGCTCCGGACACTTATTGTGTTGTCTCTCCGAGAAACCTGATAGCATCACGTTCAGGGATACGTGAGCCATATAGGTACAATGGATTATCAGGGATGATAGAATGTCTAGTAGAAGTAATTTGGTGTGTTTTGGTACTAGAAAATTTAAATCTATGAGCAGTGGCCCAATTGGAAACAAGGTTGACAACATTCTGGAGAGAAATTGCAATAAGGCAACAGTCAGTACCTGCACAAGCTACAGCAAAGTCATCAACATAGAGTGATGACAAAATATTAGATGGAAGAACAGATGCCAGATCATTTACAGCAAGGAGAAAGAGTGTGGTGCTAAGGACACATCCCTGGGGGACACCTTCAGTTTGGATAAAGTCCGAGGAAAACATATTATTAACCCGAACACGGAAATATTTTTCAGATAAGTTCTCATGGAAAAATGGCAGATTGCCTCGGAGGCCTAAGGTGTGAGTTTGGACCAAGATGTTATATCTCCAAGTTGTCATTTGCCTTCTCAAGATAAAAAAAGATGGCGATAACCGAGTGATTATTGGCAAACGCATTACGAATATACGTATCTAAACGGAGTAAGGGTTCAATAGTAGAACGGCCCTTACGAAAGCCATATTGACTAATGGAGAGACTATTGTGTCTAAATACCACATCAAACGTCTATTTACCAGACGTTCCATAACTTTGCAAGCTGCACTGTTAAGAGCAATGGGACGATAGTGGGAGGCATTATGTCCCGTAATACCTGGTTTATGAAAAGGTAGAACAATGGCAGATTTCCACAACTGGGGAAGAACTCCTTGCGACCAAATAAGATTAAATAGACGTAAGAGGGCAGCAAGGACTGACGGATGTAAATGCCGGAGTATACGAATATGAATGCCGTCAGGCCCAGCTGCTGCTGATCTAGTTCCATTATAAAACTCCTCTGCTAGAAGAAAAGTCAATGAGCATACTTTCTGGCATACTTGGAGAAAAGAAACGAAAGGCAGAGATGGAGCCCCTGAGAGATATGGACAAGATGATTACCAATTTCGGTGGCAACTTCCAGAGGGTTTGCTATAGTGACAGCGGCAACCCGAAGAATGGGAGTCGGGTCTGGCGAGTATTTGCCACTCAGTTTCCGTACTTTTATCCAGACTGAAACATAATCCCGCCAACGAGTGCGTTTAGTTTCGCGGATGACACGGCAGGCGACCGCCCTCGCCCGCTTAAAATCAAGGAGTCGCTCTGTGGTATTATTATAACGATATCGGCCCCATGCAGCACGTTTCAAACATACCGCACGAGCACAAGCTTGAGATCACCAAGACGCGCATTTCTGAGAGTGCCTGGCTGAGGTTTGGGGTAAAGAATGTGAAGCCGCTGTTAAAACTGAGGTCAAGAATAGATGTAGCAGCTCATCAGTAGAGGACCAAGAAGGGTCCTCATTAAAAACAGTTTGACGCGACTATAGGTCCCAATTCGCTCGGTCAAATTGCCAGCGTGGGCTTCGAGGAGGTGCAGAATACGAATGGAAAGTAAGTTAGATTGGAAAATGATCGCTGTCATGTAAGTCCGGGAGTACAGACCAGGTAAAGTCTAGTGCAGTTGATGAAGAGCAAACTGAGAGATCGATGCAAGAGATTGAGTACGAGTGTCAAAATGGGTATGAGCACCAGTATTTAAAATATGGAAGGGGAGAGAAGCGAGAAGAGCCTCTAACTGAATGCCACGAGAGTCACAGTGAGAGACCCTCTAGAAGAAATGGTGAGCTTTAAAATCGCCTAATAAAAGAAGTGGTGACGGTAATGAAGAAACCAGAATTGTAACATCTGGGAAAGATAATGCCCGAGGAAAGAGATACAAAGAACAGACCGTATTCAAGTAGATGTATGCTGCAGTGTAATGCAGCGAAGTATGAACAAAGATCTGATGGTATGGTATACCGGTGCGTACAAGAAGTGCACTTTCATTAAAGGTTCCATCGGGAAAAGGATCCGATGAATATAGCCCGAGATGGGATAGATAACAGCGGAGCTTAATTTGGGTTCTTGTAAACAAACACAAACAGGAAAAAACTGGGAGAGCAACACCTGAAGCTTAACCCGATTACCCCTGAGGTCTCGGATATTCCACTGTAAATAAGCATAATTTGCGAAGAGAAAGATACAGGGAATGGGAAGCAAGAGGTATCTATTGAGTAGAAGGGTTAGTAAACCACACGTGAGGAGGCATCGGAAAACGATTAAATAGCGAAGGATTGAAACGCTGCGAAGAAAAGAGTTGTGCAGATGGAATAGAAGAGTAAAGAGTAGCTACGGAAGGTGGATCAGTGTCCATCAATGGTTTAGTCTCCTCAGTATATTCGGTGATAGTTGCACGACATCGGAGATAGCAGAGGAAGGGTGAGTAAAGATCGGGGCGACAGTGGGAGTTAGCAAAGTAAGGGGGACACGAAAGGTTAGAGTTAACTTGGGAAGAACCTAGGAGGGGACAGGAGAGGAAGAAACTTGGGAGGGGACAGGAGATTAAGGGACTGTACGAGGGGGAAAGATGAACCTCCACAATCGTAACAGAGCCAACAAGAGGTAAAGAACCAGGCACAGAGGCTGAAAAGGAAAAATGTCCGGGAAGGATAAGTGAAGAGGTTAAAGGAGATTTACACTTTGGGGATTGTTTAGAGATTGGAGAAGTAGAGGGGAGAAGGGAAGGAGCTGCTGTGCGAGGTCGTGTAGACATTGAAACTTGCGAGTGAGAAGATGAACCAGGAAATGTGAAAGAGTTATTTATATACAGAGGTGACTGTGAAAGGTGTGACCACAGGGAAGACTGCGGGAGTAGGGACCCCAGAGGTTGGGGGCCTCTTAGTTACTCGAGAATAAGAAATACAGGGAAGTCTTCCCTGGAGGCGTAGATGAGAGACTGCCATGGCTTAAGTAAAGCCTTCTGTCTCTTTGAGACAACGGATTTCTCGTTCATTTAAGTAAACTTGGCAACGACGAGAATAAGATGGGTGAGCTTCATTACAATTAAGGCAGGAGGGAGGTAGACTACAAGATGTATTAGTATGGTCGTCGGCACCACAGACTGGGCATTATGCCATATTATGCAATATTTCGCAGGATGGCCAAAACGCCAGCAATTTCTACACTGTCGTGGTGTAGGGATCAACTTTCGGACTTGTAAACGGCGTCCCGCGATATAAACCGAGGACGGAAGCTCACGGCAGTCAAAAGTTAAGCAGATACATTGCAGGGGTAGCGTCTCCGCCCGCAGGCTGGTAGTACATACGAGTCTACTTTGAGAATTGGGAGGTGTTGGAGCTCAAGCTGTTCCAAAATGTCGTCACCACATGTCTAGAAATTACGCTGAACAATGGTATGATTTAGAATGACGGTACCGCTACAAGAATTGAGAGAATTTTGTTTTTGAATTGTTACAGGAATAGCATCTATGGCGAATAGGAGAGAAACATCGTGAGCTTGGCTAGCATTTTGTACCGTGACGATGCGTGCACCGCTCTTGAGAGCATGAAACGGAATATTTCGACCAACATGGCGTAGGAGCGCCTTGCTGATATTATGATCAGAAAGATAGTCTGCAGAGTGAAAAACTTAATCCATTGTGTACTATGTTTCGTAGTATGTAAAGGGAGCGATTGTCGGGTTGGTCTTTTCTGAGTAGAGTGAGAGGCATTCGAAGCAGTGTCGTCAGAGAAAGGTCGTGGTCGTTTAGAAACAGGACCGGAGGTGGTCCGTTCTGAAAGCCTCCCGAAGCCTTGCCCGGAAGACTGGAGAGGGATCGGGATCTCCAGACGATCCAGATTCCACGGCAAACTACACTACCACCAAGGACCTCAACAGAATGGGATGGACGACGGTATCCTTTCCCCAACGTAGGAACTAGAATGCCTGATGGAAGAACCCCAAAGGCTGAAAAAAGGAAAGGGAAATGGGAGGGATGGGGAGAGGAGAAGGAATGGGAAAGGAGGGATGGAGAGGATGGAACAAGGAAGGGTAGGATAGGGGGTAATTAGGTTTGGTCGGAGGAAGACCGAAGGGTCCAATTCCACAGACCAAGAGCCTCGTCGCCACAGCAAGAAGCTCCCCTTGAATTGGTACTTTTGGAAAAGCTGTGTGGAGATTTTTTAGTATAGCTGAATTTTACTGATGTTTTAGCCCGAATTTTTCTATGCAGTTCATCTCTTAATTTCGCTGACAAGTCCAAAACATTAGATTGTTTGGGATGAACATTGCCAGAAAATGTTCGAGCTATTGAAGCAATTACTGTCATTGCTCCAAAATTGCAGATCCTCGATTTTAAAGCAACTCTTTCTGTGGTGGTGGATGCTAGTGAGGCGGGAGTACTGCTGTTCTGCCTCAAAATTCAAACTCAGATATTCCTCATCCGGTTTGGTTTTATTCAGCAAAACCTAATATTTTTAGTAGAATTAGAGCACTATGACGTAGTTCATATTAGCTCTCGAACAGTGCAATCTGTATGAGGGCATATCGCCTCATCCAATTATGGTGTATTTAGATCTTAACCGGCTTACTTTCATCAACAGCACGAAAAATAATGTTTTTGGATTATGAGATGGGCTCTGCGTTTAATCCCTTTAAACCGATAAAATTCCACATGGATGGAAATCACAAACCGCTGGCTGATACAATATGTCACAGCAATATAAGTAACAGGTGTAACACCTTGGTTCAAGTATTAATTATATTGTGTAAATAACTTATGATCATGACCACCATATCATGCATCCCTCTAACTCAGTAAGTCACACTCTATCATTATTTTACAGAGTGAAATAAAACATTGAATATAAAACGTTCCTACTAGGTTTAGGGCTGGGAGCACGCCACCTGTATAACCCTGGTGGGCTCAGCACTTAGTTCTGATTATAATAATAATTTAAGTTCATTATACTTGCATGTAGCTGCACATATTTTACGAAGAATTCTACAATGAAATTTTTTATGTATTTCTTTTTTAATTTGTAAGAATTCTTTTTCATTTAACACCCTTGAAATGAACTTGTTTCATAGATTCAAAGGTTTAATTGTTTCATAGTTTTGGGCAGACGCCCAAGATACTGGCACCCTGATTGAGGCAGATAACATAGAACACAGACCCTGACACATAAACAGCACACGTGACACAAAGTATGCTTCAGAGATTCTATGTCGAGGCTTTCCAGGCACAGCATGAATTAAATGATGGCTTGTCTGTTAGAACTGTGCAGCATCGTGCTGTGTAACTTTTGTGCTGCACCCTAGTGAGATAATACGCTGCCTTGTTTATCAAGACCACACCAGACCTAGTCATTAAGATTACGCACCAGTCTTGATCAAGATCATAACAAACCTGTTCCTCAAGACCAAGAATTTCATTTAATGACATTTTTCAATTTCAAATTTTCAGTCATTTAAATACACAAATTCTAAAATTCCAAGAGTTTATTGCAAACAAACTGTTCAAAGTATATTACCTTCCTATAAAGGAGGGCGCTCCATGACCCATGCGATTTTAGTGATGGTTTTTCAAGATAATAAATATAATAATGAAGAGCCTTGAGTGGAAGATCCTCAGGCTTAAAGATGTCTCAGAGATCATAAGTGAATCTGTTCGTTCAGTGTTACGCTTCATGTCTCAATTTTGAAAACGTTTAAAAATTCATTAATTTCTTGCTGAAATCTCATTATTATTTATCCATATTATAATACTTATCTTTAAAACATTATTATGATGATTATTATTAGGTATCCCCGAAGGTGACTATTTCAATAGTTGGTATAATTTTTTTTTTCTCATCCAATTTTTCGTTTTTCTTTCGTTCGAAGTCAATTACAATCAATATAATTGATCCATCGTTCACATCTCGAGGCCTCATCCGGTAACTAAAGCAAGATGCTAAAAACATTTGGCATGTGCGTGTGCCCTATAACCACAGTTGTTGAAAACATCCACGGTATCCTGGATTATTATTATAATCAAAGAAAGTGCTAAACCGATAAGGGTCCCGGTATCCTGGAAAAGCTCTCAAGACTACTAAAATTTCATATAAGATCTCTCTTAATTTGACGACGGCAGAGAACAAATTTCAAGCGCATCTGCCATATTTATGTGCAGTGTGAAGCTCTGCTTCCCTTTGAATCATTTTAAATATATTTGAGTCTACCTCTTCTGAATGGCTTTATTATTTAATGGGTGATGCTTCTTACGGCCAGGATAGTTCCTTTAAAGTTTGGTTTGTGTGAGGGCAAAGTTGTTGCATTTTTTATTGTTGACCAGAAAACATGGTTTGTGTTGTTATTGGGATGTCTAAGTTCGATTTTACGTAATTATTAAGTAGTAAAATTTATTTCCATTCCATAATCAAAGATAACCTCGTCTTATTGGCTTCAAAATATTAACACTGATGCATTCCACAATAACACATCCTTTAAGGCTAATATATATATATATAGTGTGTAAACATCAAATTTGAATAAAGTTGTTAAAAACTGGATTCATTGGATTCCGATTAATTATTTGAGAATCCTATACCTGACAGGCTTTAAACTGTTACTGTTGAGGGGAATTGTTAAACGTAATCTGGGCTTTCACTCTGAGCTATGAAAATTTTAAATTGCCAATTTTATTAAACTGTCTTCGGTGTAATAACTAGAGAATGCCTCTTTTGGTCGCCCTCAAACACTTATGTGATGGCATATTAATTGCTTGCAGTTTTTCATAATCTGGGCTTTGATCATGCCAATGTGCCAAATTTAACAACTTTGTGCCAGAACCGACGTAATATAAATTACAGTGTTTTTTGTCTGCACTAAAATTCTTTCAAGACTTTCCTTTCTCTCTTCTGAATGCCTTATCAGATTCAAATTTCAACAGTGGCAAACTATTACTAGGCGTAGTTCCGTTGAACACTTGACGAGTGCAGGTGGCCCACTGTTCAATTTTATATATACGTATATCATTCCAGAAATTTATTTCCATGAGATTACTTTAGAAAGCCTCTTATGGACGATTTTAATATTTCAACGCTGGTATATCCCACTTAGAAGGTTGGTATTGTTAATAGTGTGTGTGAGTGCCATGTTGGCACTTTCAGTCTCGAAAGGGAATAAAAATATATTGCTCTACACAGCTGGATTATGCAGTCTGAAACGGGAAGGAGTTTCCTTGTCCCTAGTAAACTGCTTTTGATCCTACCAACTGGACTTATCCTCCTTTTTCTTGGATCGAATCCGCTTACAATAAAACATTTGTGAATGACATCAATCTTCAGTGGCTGAAGAAATGTATGAAATTTCTCATGGGTTTAGGCTGCGCAGAGCTGTAGTAGGTTTAGCGCTTTGTTTTGATTATAATAATAAATAGGCTGTGTAGATGCATTTTTTTTTTTTTGGGTGGGGGGAGGAAGCTTTCTCTTGGTTTTAGGTTGAGTAACTTTTAATGTGCCAATTTTAATAATGAAAATGTTTTCTGTGAAATAACTGATGAAAATCTCCGTTGAGAAATAAGTTACTGTTCGACTTACTTGGGTTATCTTAAATTAAACCTATATACTAGGCATTTTTGCTTCCATAACATGTGTGCGCACTATAAACAATCGTAAGGCAAGCAAAAAGTTTTGACTGATTTTTGTGCCTGTGTAGGTCTTGATTAACCTTTTTTTTTTGGGGGGAGGAGGGAGAAATTTAGCAAATTGAAATAGATTTACCGATACCTTGAGACGATTTACCGATACCTTGTGAGTGTTCCATCCGATTACCTACAACACACCATCGCTGATAACTTGATATTGAAACTTCTGAGCAGCTTCAAGCTGCTGGTAGATTTTAGCATATTGATCCGCCTGATACAAGAGGAGAATGCCTCTGTATTATGTCCTAGTTTTCCTTTTTTTTAAGAATGTTAGATATTAGTTTCCCTATGATGACTTGTGAATGCTCATTTTGATTCGTATAAAATCTTCACCGATAATATTTAACTTGATTATAAACTTATGCCGCACTCTGCACTATTCCAATCACTTTCATAGACGCACAGAATCCTGGGGTTATACAACACAGGGATACGCTTCTCGGATCGCACACTGACCGAAATGCACCTATTATTATATTATTATAATTATCATCATCTTGTCTGTTGTCCCACGTTCTGGACAGAGAAAATTCAGCTTAGAATAATGATTTAGGGTCTTGTATATTTGCGGTATTAAAAAAGAATTAAAGGACGTCATAACTAGGAAAAAAAATGAAGTCGAGATGCACAAAGTTGGGATAAGAACATACACAGTGCAACGTTTTGCTTGTAAAAAAAACAAATACAATATTTAGAGAGTTGAAAAAAATATTTACCCTTTTGGGAGCTATATTAAACATTTTATTTTTTTAATTAAATTGAAAATGGAATGGACAAAAAATTGAACTAGATTTAAGCTGATAATAAGAACTGAAATAAAATAATAATAAAAGAAACAGACAAATTAAAAATAAACATAGTAGTAATTTGCCAGATAATTAAAACAAGACTTTTAAATTTTAGATAAAAAGAAAATGACTTAAAAAATCATAATAAAATATAACTAGGAATTTGAACGATTTACATGTAAGTAATTTTAATTTCAATGAAACAAAATTATTATTAGGAAAATGGCAGTAAATGGAATAAAAGATATAAGCATCATTATTAGATTTTAAATAATTAAAATTAAAAATTATGAATGGCAAAAATAAAATTTCATTGAGGCCAAAATTTACAAGTCATAAAAGGTTGTCTTTTTTTAATTTATAATGAATTTTACTTTGCATGTATACATGTTTTTATATTTTACATATTAGCTAATTTTTTTAATGAGGGTCTAAAACCTGTTTTTTTTGAGGGGGGGAGGGAGAAAAAGATTACGGCCTGGTCAAGCCTAAACTTTTGATGTGTCCAAATTTTTTTTGGGTATTTAAGTTAAAAAAAAAACAAGCATTTAATTGCTAATGCTTCGAAAAACTTAAGAAATGCAAATACTTTAAAAGAAAGAGGCAATGTAGTTTTTTTTAAATGAAGCAAAATTTGTATGACTACCAAGCCAAAACAAATGCAGAATTATTCTTAAAAACTAAATAAAAAAGTAAATTTTAATTTTAAGGGAGTTATTTATTCTGCAATAGCTGCCTCATTACAGTAATATTATATATATATATATATATATATTGTGTGTGTGTGTTTGTGTGTGTCGTGCCGAATAGGTAAAACTGGTCAATTAGCAAGAACTCATTTAAAATTGAGTTCTTTCTAAAATTTTCTCTTATATGTTTAAAGATATATTTAAGGGGGATTACCAATAGACCCCTGGCTGCCTTCAAGCAGGAACTGGACAGGCACTTAAAGTCGGTGCCTGACCAGCCAGGCTGTGGTTCGTACGTTGGACTGCGTGCGGCCAGCAGTAACCGCCTGGTTGATCAGGCTCTGATCCAACATGAGGCCTGGTCACAGACCGGGCTGCAGGGGCGTTGACCCCTGGAACTCTCTCCAGATAAACTCCAGGTATGTTAATATAAAAATTAATAATTTTGTACCATAAGAACTTCCCTAACCTTATTACAACAAGACCAGTTAAATTTAGCCTAATCAAACTAAATATATTTTAGGTAAGTTTACAATAATTTAATAATAAACAAACACAATAAAATATATTTTTATCGTTAGGGTCAGAATAATTTTTTTGAGAAATTATTGCATAAAAAATATTCACTTGCGTTATTCGGCAAGAAGAGCGTTGTTATTTAAGCAAAAATCGTAAGTTTTACCTATGCGGCAATATATACGTGTATATATATATATATATATATATATATATATATATATATATATATATATATATATATATATTATATAATATTGTGTGTATGTGTATTGCAGAGGATCAAACTGAAGGGAATAATTGACAAACCTAGTAGTCAACCGTATATTTTGTACATTTTGATGGGAACCTCAATAAGATGCGAGACCCGTCACATACTGCATTGGTAAATATTAGCAGAGGTCGCTAAGAGGAACCCTAGTCAGCAAATATTTACAGAGGCCTTCTGTCCTCACAGCATCTCCTGTAAATTTGACTGTAGCAGTTGGTAACCACTGCTAACAGGTCCCGGTCCAGTATTTAAAGGATCTGAGCCTTTTACTGAAGTTCCTATTTGCATGGTTGGTAGATCAACAAGCTGGTAAATTGTTAAACCCTTATATATATATATATATATATATATATATATATATATATATATATATATATATATATATATATATATATATATATAATTTCTGTAATTTTTAGGCAGAGGATTCATTGTTTGCTTATAAAGCAAAGATTTGTTTAGACAAGCAAGCCACGTGAAAATTAATTTTTGTAATAACTGCAAAAATCATTTTGAACATGACATAATTAACGTATTTCATTTGTTAAATAATTTTAATAAAATTGAACTAAATTATATAACGCAAGTTTTATCCGTGTGGAATAAAGTTAAGTTACTTAAGAGTACTATATTAAAAAATTGTATTCCATGATATTGCACAAATAATATATGTTTATCAATGTAAACGAAATAAATTTTCGAAAAGATGTGTGTTTAGAGCATTACGACTATTTTGACCGACTCTGCGTAAAAAGAACAACACATAATTTACTGTGATGGGTCAGCAGCAGCAGGTGACAGGGTGGAGCAGGCACAGTGCTGGAGGAAGCATGTTCTCATTATCTAGGTCCTAGTGGCAACTATTTACTCTGAATATTTTCTACAAACGTTTGCAATAACTCATTACACATTAACAATCAATTAAGTTTAAACTGGCATTAAACCACAATGTTTATAAATCAGTGTTAAGCAGCATCAAGTATAAAACATGTATAAGACTATAACACAAACCTTCTAATTCACAAGCAATATTTTGGTGTTCCAGTTTTATACAGTCTAAGACAAAGACACACAAGTAAATATGTATCCCGCACGACAAGAGCGACAACAAAATGTTGAGGGGACGGCGATTATTATTTTGGGTCATATCAGGTGGGGTCAATTCTCAGGGACAAACATATGTTATCTTTTCCAGCACAAGCTCATAAGTGATGCGATTTAGATAAATCCCCATTTTTTTTACTGTTTTATGGCCTTTGAGCTTTGACTGACTCCTGGATAGCTCGTCTTTACAGTATGTAGTTCAGGAATGACAGCTGCTTTGCTAATATTCAAAGTTTATTAATGTAGGTCCAAATGTGTTCCAGTTCTAAGTATATTAACATTAGGTCCCAATATGTTACAATCTAGCCTGAATTATTATTGGTGCCAATATCTTCCAGTTCGGAATTACTTGTGTAACACACCGAGGTTCACTCACGCAGTTGGAATAAATCCAGAGTCACTATTAAAGGAGTAAATGAAATCAAATGACATAGAAGTAGCAGCAGCAGCAGCAAGCCTTCCGACGTTAAAGCCAAAGAGCATTACAAAATAATTTCATATGTTTCATAACCTATGACCTCACTTGTACTGGGAAAGATTATCAATGTTTTTGCCTCCCTTCAAAGTGTGTGTGGATGAGAGGATCTTCAAAAAATTTGAGTTAACCTCTAATTTCTAAGGCAAAACCTTATTGCCTCCTATTTCCCAAGCGATGTATAACCCCAGTGGATTTAGCGTTTACCAATGAGTGTAATAATAATAATAATAATAATAATAATAATCATAATAATAATTCCTATACTTGAGAACTGACCCAACCTGAAAATTAAAACTGGCCGAACTCTTTGTTGTCGTCAACACAGTTCACCCTTTGATATTCTTCTGCGCTCTGGGTATATATGTACATGCTCCTGTACTCTTGAGAAAGATTTTCATGTCAAAGAATTGTCAGTAACTTAGCTGATCTAACCTATAGAGCTTGTGCATCAACTGGAACTTTTCCAGCGAGAGGAGATAAGAGTTTCCCGGAAGAGGCAAGGGTTTTCAGGGGGAAGAATTCACTGATTTCCACGGGGAAAAACAAGGGTTTCCAGAGAGAGGGTGGTAAGGATTTCTATGAAGGGAGGAGGCAAGGGTTTCTAGGGAGAGGAGGCAAGGGTTTCCATGGAGAGGGAGGCAGGAATTTCCATGGGAAAGGAGGAAAGTATTTCCATTGGAAGGAAACAAGGGTTTCCAGGAGGAGGCGGCAAAGGTTTCCATTGGAAGGAGGCAAGGGTTTTCATGGAAAGGCGGCAAGGGTTTCCAGGGAAAGGCGGCAAGGGTTTCCATGGAGAGTGAGGCAAGAATTTCCATGGGAAAGGAGGAAAGGATTTTCATTGGAAAGAAACAAGTGTTTCCAGGGGGAGGAAACAAAGGTTTCAATTGGAAGGAGGCAAGGGTTTCCGGGGGAAGGAGGTAAGGGTTTCCAGGAGAATAACGCAAGGGTTTCCAGGGAAACGAGGCAAAGGTTTCCAGGGAAAGGAGGCGAGGGATCAGAGGGATAAACAAATCATCAATATGATTGTGGGATGGTTTAAGAATGATATATTACCGACAATATGTAAATAAGACACAAGGACAAAGTGACTAATACATTTCCCGGTGGGCTAAACGTCTCCTTGTGAAAGTACTTTTGCACATGTCTTTTATTTACATGGTTGTTTTTACCTTAACGTAGGTCTGAAGCAGGGAGGTCACGCCTACACTCCCTTGTCCACAACCACCCAAGAACATCCATGATATACATCTTATTTACATATATAAATAATGTTAGACTATAGACGTCATTGAAAAGTGACTATACACCTACACACTTGACTGACAGAGCACTGCGGGAAAACTTAAATCTATACACTCAATGGCGCTAATCAGTCTCGTTCCTCATGTATCTGGAGGCCTCGAAATCAACAGCTTTGGGTGAACGTGGTAACTTCTCAAGATATACTGGGATTCTACAGCCAAAAATAATGGAAATACTTATTAAGCAAAGTTTATAAATTAGATGCTAGCCATTTATAAATGTGACTTGTCTGCTGGAGGCAGTATAAGAAAATATGTTAGATATTACAACGCGATATAATTTTGTAAAATTAGATAATACGGCAATTCTAAGTAATACGACAACACTAGATAATATTGCAATATGCCAAAATTACATAATAATATGAGAAAGTTAGATACTACGACACTCCTAATATAAGAAGGCAATATAAATTATTAATACTATAAATTATCAGTTATATATGATAATACTAGAAAATATTACAAATTATATATATATATATATATATATATATATATATATATAATATATTTACTTCAAAGCTATATTAAATTTGATTACTAACAAGACTGAAAATTTCAGTCTGGCAGTCTACATTAAACTCACCATCAGTTGCTGAGGACATTTTTTCTAATAACAAAACAAAAAAAATGCATTATGAGTTTGTCCAGAAATATGCAAAAATTATTTATATGAAAATTAACGAAAGTTTTTTTTTATGAAAATATATATGCATGATGGAGAGTGGAGTGATGGGTGACCAGACTCACCTTCTATGTGCTGTTTCACTTCATTAATTTGTGTTTCTATGGTGTTTTTCAACTCTGTAACGGAGGAAAACAGTTAATTATATTATGAAAAAAAAGCGAAAGTATTCGAGTGAAAGTGAATTGGGATAATTTATTTTTACTTTATTTCAGTACTTGCCAAATACTACCAACAGTGTGAAAGTTATATAATTTTCTCATTACTCTTCTTTTAAAGTTCAGTTTCAATTTAGAAAATTGATGTTAATATTGGTGTTTTCAAAGTAATCTACTTTAATCAAAGTTAAAAACTCATGAATTAAACATAGTTATTTAAATTACATCGTGGAGTTAAGAGAACATGCAAATAATTTTTGGCATTATTTTGGTTGATGCTGTGACAATATTGATCAGTTACCTGCAAACTTTCTTAAGGATATTGAACATAATTGTTTTTGTTGTAAGTCAGAAATGATATAAGGAATTGGATATGTGCTCCAGTTTCCTGAATTAAACCTAAATGCCTTCCACATCCCCCCACAGACGCTGTATAATCCTATGGGTTTAGTGCTTCCCCCTTGATTATATGTAATAATAATGTAGATCAGAAAGGTGTGACTGCTTATGTAGAGAGCACCTTTACCTATTAATTTTTCATTTCTTTCTCTCTCTCTCTTCCCCTCCTTCACTCACTTTTTTTTTATCTCACCACTAATTCCATTTTTATAATCAGTGGCTCACACTCATTAACTTCGGGGATGGTACTCGAAACACTGGATGCCATGAATGTGAGGAAGGAAAACCTCGGTTGTTGTTTCTTTCACAGATGGCTGTGGGCTAGAGCAGTAAGGCAGCACGAAATTGTCTTCTAAGATTAACGAGAGAGACGCAACATCTGTGAGAGGAGACTGCGATGCCAGCATCCCTTGAACATATCTGAACGCGGTTAGGCAACTCCCAAGTATCTTAGAGCAAAAGTCAGGAAGTGTAGAGGCTGAAGAGAGAAAGCGAAGCAAGTTTGTTGAGAAGGACTAACGATTCAAGATTTCCTCTGAATGAATCTGAAAGGAAAGGTTTGGCAAAAGTGAGAGACAAAGATGGTAGAGAAGTTGGCCAGATGTTAGATCATTTGTTGAGATAGAGTCGTAGAGGGAAAGCATCACCAGATGTGATAAGCCGAATGATGCTTTTGTTAAGCTCATTTTATTAAGATCTCGTGATGCTGTAGGTAATTTCCAGATTTTTGGTGACTTACAGGAAAGGCAGTACTGTGACGTTTTCAGAGCAAAATGAAGTTTTATAAATAAAAAATACCCTTCAAGGAAGGTGCATGATTGTTATCAAAGAAATTTCAGCTATTCTTCCTCTTGGATTAAGCCTGATTACCTACTTTTTTTCGTGAGCTGTATTGCGCTAGGAGGTGTGGGATTACCAAAACTATTATCCAGAGTAAAAGGACACAAATGCAACTAATGTGACATTTTATTGTGGCAACGTTAACATATTGTCGGTAATTCTACCAATATTTATACATATTATCCAGAGAGCTGAGGAGGGGTTATTGAGATGGTTTGGACATATAGAGAAGATGAAGCAAAATAGAATGACTTCGAGAGTGTATAAATCTGTAGTGGAGGGAAGGCGGGGTAGGGGTCGACCTAGAAAAGGTTGGAGGGAGGGGGTAAAGTAGGTTTTGCGTGCGAGGGGCTTGGACTTCCAGCAAGAGTGCGTGAGCGTGTTAGATAGGAGCCAATGGAGACAAATAGTTTTTAGGACTTGACGTGCTGTTGGAGTGTGAGCAAGGTAACATTTATGAAGGGTTTCAGGGAAGCCTTCAGGCCGGACTTGATTCATAGAGATGGGAAGTACAGTGCCGGCACTCTGAAGGAGGGGTGTTAATGTTGCAGTTTTGTAACTGTAGTGTAAGCACGCCTCTGGCAAGACGGTGATGGAGTGAATGAATAAAGTTTTTCTTTGTCGGGCCACCCTGTCTTGGTGGGAAACGGCCTATGTGTTAATAAATAATAAAAATAATAATAATTAATAATAAAAACTTTCAAATTAAATCATGCAATGGGCAAGAACATCCGTTAATTTAATAATTAAAATGTGTATTTTGGTCGTATTTAAATAAGTTAAACATCACAAGTGACCCAGAAAGACTTGCAAAATGCATGTAAATAAAATTTTCTAACGCGCAAGAATCAATCGAATGCGCAGAAGAGCCATGGCTGAAGAGTGAATAAGAGTACAAACTAGAGCGGTCAGCGCAAGCGTGGATAGCAGTGAATACGAAGATCACTACTGGAAAAGTACTGACCAGAATTGAGCCAATTCATGGAAAAAGCGGTGGAACCATCTACAACAACGTAGGGCAATTTTCCAATGAGGGAGCTGGAAATTCGTTTACACAGGCAGAAAGATGGGTGGAAGACGATTAGATAATTAGTTATTACTAATTATCATTATTATAATTATCATGATTATAATTATCATTATTGTTCTTATAGGCAATTGGATGTCCTATATAACCTTTCATTCTACTTGTAAAATTTGGATTCATCCTGTCTTTTGGTTTATCATAATCAGGGGAAAGCCGCTAAAGCCGTACGAGTCTTACTTTTTTTCTGGGTAATGGGAAGTAATCAGATTTGATTAAAGTTATGGGAAGGTGGCTCCAGTTCCTTGCATTAAGATTCCTCACATGCCTCAAGGTTGAGGGGAAGGCAGTATCATTCCCTGTCAAAAGCCTTGAAAATATTTTGCCAGGATCAATACTAACAGCAGAAAGGAGAAGAACACGGTAATAGTTGGAGTACTTGGAGTGGTTTCAGGTCAGAGACACGATTGTACTTATCAAGTCATTTATTAAATGTGTCTATTAGTGCTTGTTGGCATTACCAGAGCAGTTCCAACGCATGGAGTAGCAGTCTTTCCTATGGACAGGTACCTCAAGGGCTCTTGGTCAAAAGTACTGGACCTATCCTTCCTTTCTTAGATCGAACTAGAATGCATTCCATTCAAGTGTTGTTTGACCTCTTCGGATTTAAAACTCCTTTTTGATTATAAGAATAATTATAACAGGAATAGGATGAACTAAATCATGTTTATAAGCAGAGGAGCAAGATTTATAGTAGAAACAAGGACGAAACACGTTTATAATTGGGTACTTTCCCTTACAAGAAGACGAGGCACCTCAAGAAGTATACTCCTTGAGGTTCAATGCAACTGAAGCTTTGTGACTCTTGCTGGTCGAGACAAAAGAGTGAAATATAGATGAATAATGGAGAGAGGCAAGAGTCAAAAAGAAAGTGCCGAAGAAACTGTATTCTACTAAGCAAGAATCAACTACTGAGATGACAGAATAAAAGCAGTAAAGAAGTCCGGCGACACACTGGAGGGAGAACATCAAGAGTTGGAAGATTGATTAACACACTTCTTTGTAAACAAGCCATGGTTATAGGTAAGACGGTAGGAATTATGATACCAGATGTATATAGAGAAAGTTAAAGGATGTTAAAGTACAAGTCTAGTGCTCATACGACAGCGCTGTATGACCCTGGTGGGTTTAGCGCTTAGTTTTGATTATAATAATGACCATTGCTTATGAAAATAAGGCTTTTATAACAATGGATCGAAGCCCAAGTAATTATACGAAGCATTTACTACTAAGAGAGAACGATTACATAGGTTAAAAGGTGGGTTACTTTTAATACCACACACACACACACACACACACACACACACACACAGAGGGAACCTCACAAAATGCAAAGTCAAGAAGATCAGGGAAGGGCAAAGAAGACCACAGAGAGAATACAGGCTAGGTGGCCAAAGACTGCAAACCTCACTCAAGGAAAAGGTTCTTTGGGCGAGTATAATACCGAGCACATCTCCTGAGGCACACATCAACCAGATAACTGCTGCAGCATATGGGCGTCTGGAAAACCAAAGAATAGCGTACAGATACCTCAGTAAGGAATCGTTCAAGACTCTGTACACCGTGTACGTCAAGCTCATATTGGAGTATGCAGAACCAGTTTGGAACCCACACCTGGTCAAGCATGTCACAAAATTATAGAAAGTGCAAAGGTTTGCAACAAGACTAGTCCCGGAGATAAGGGGCATGTTCTACGAGGAGAGGTTAAGGAAAATCGGCCTGACGACACTGGAGGACAGGATAGATAGGGGAAACATGATAACGACATGTAAAAGACTGAGAGGAATTGAAAAGGTGGACAAAGACAAGATGTTCCAGGAATAAGAACATAAGAACATAAGAAAGAAGGAACACTGCAGCAGGCCTACTGGCCCATGCGAGGCAGGTCCAAATCTCCAACGGCTTAAGCCAATGCCCCTACCCAGCCAGTTCAGGTTACATTCACTTAAGGAAGGAGCACTGCATCTGACCTAGTAGCACAAGCTAGTCAGGACCAATTCACACCCAACCGCACCCACTCATATAATTGTCCAGCCGACCACCTGGTCAGGTCACTTCCACTTAAGGAATTAGTACAGGTCAGGTTACATTCACTTAAGGAAGGAGCACTGCATCTGACCTACTACAAGCTAGTCAGATCCAAACTCACACCCATCCACACCCACCCATGTATTTATCTAACCTATTTTTAAAACTACACAACGTCTTAGCATCTATGACGGTACTCGGGAGTTTGTTCCATTCATCCACAACTCTATTACCAAACCAGTGCTTTCCTATATCCTTCCTGAATCTGAACTTTTCCAACTTGAAACCATTGCTGCGAGTCCTGTCTTGGTTGGATATTTTCAGCACGCTATTTACATCCCCTTTGTTTATTCCTGTTTTCCATTTGTACACCTCAATCATATCCCCCCTAATTCTACGCCTTTCTAGAGAGTGCAGATTCAGGGCCCTCAGTCTATCCTCATAGGGAAGATTTCTGATACAAGGGATCAACTTTGTCATCCTCCTTTGTACGTTTTCCAGTGCATTTATATCCATTCTGTAATACGGTGACCAGAACTGTGCAGCATAATCTAAATGAGGCCTAACCAAAGATATATAGAGTTGAAGAACAACCTGAGGACTTCTATTATTTATACTTCTTGATATGAAGCCAAGGATTCTGTTAGCTTTATTGGAAAGTCTGGAAAGTGATGTAGTGGAGGCAGGATCCATACATAGATTTAAGATAAAGTATGATAAATCTCATGGAGCAGGGAGAGAGAGGACCTTGTAGCGACCAGTGAAGAGCTTAGAAAGCGACATAGTGGAGGCAGGAACCATACATAGTTTTAAGACTAGGTTTGATAAAGCTCATGGAGCAGGGAGAGAGAGGACCTAGTAGCAATCAGTGAAGAGGCGGGGCCAGGAGCTATGAATCGACCCCTGCAACCACAAATAGGTGAGTACAAATAGGTGAGTACACACACACACACACACACTTGATATCTGTGATAATTATTTTTATAGTGAGAAATAGGAGGCGGTCTGAAAATCAAGTCAACTAATTTCTACCTGCGAGTGTCAGCAAAATAAGAAAAAAATAAATTAAAAGTCAGAGAAGGCAATAAAAAAAATAAAGAAAATGTTACAGTGGCATCAAGATATGAGAGGATCTCTGTAACACACCTGCTCTCCCATGTTGAACCTCCCTGAGAGTTGGCACACTCCGAGATGACCCGAGAAAGGTCAAGGATAACCAAAGAAATGTTCAACCTTATCATCTATCTGTATAGTAGTTTCTGTACATCCCTGCTCCCTCCCTCCCTGTGTCAGGTCCGAAGTGCCATAATCAACTCCTTGGGGAAGTAATAGACTTGCCGAGTTGTATTTTCGGGTAGGAAAAGTAATAAGCTTTACTAGTTAAGGTCTACCTTACCTACGTTAGGAATAAGGTTTATTAAATACGTGGGTGAGGATATCTAAAGTGAATGTAGGAAAAAACGAAAAAAAAAGAAAAAGGAAAATAGATGGGTGAGGAGAGATAGACCTACACTAGAGAGCCTAGCCAAAAAGCGAGTGATATGAATGCTGACAATATGTGGGAGGAAATATGGAAGTTATTGGACATCTTAAATGAAGGTGTGAGGTATGAAATGAAGAAGGAATTTGAAGAAAATATAGAATGATTTAGGGAGAGGCAGAAAGGAGGTTGGCTTACTAAGAGAATAGGTGCAAAGAATGGTAGAGGAGCTAGCTAAGGGGAGAGCTAAGAAAGGAAGAATCAAACAATGAGGAGCTGGGAACAGTGAGGGACCGTAACCTCTCAGACATAATGAAAAAATGAGACAATGACAAAACTAATACAAAAGAGAAAGAGAGAGAGAGAGAGAAGGACGTTATTATAAATGGGAAAAGACAAAGGATGGTGACTCCCACAGCAGAAAGGGAGAATTCTTTGATGATTTTAGGACTGACAGACCAACAAGGGATGAATAAAAGAAGATAAAAGATATTAAGAGCTTCAAGAAGAGGTGAATAAAAGGAGATAGAAGATAGTAAAAGCTTCAAGCTCAAAGGAAGCAAAAAGTGAGATGTCGCTCTTTTCAGTGTAGGATCAGACGAAAGCAAATGACGCCGTCCAGTAACAATGCCTTTTCAATCAGAAGTAATGAAGGATAATGTAGTAGATAGGAAATCAACTCTCAAGAAGTCAGAGAGGTAAGAAGATGAAGTGGGAGGAGAGAAAAAACAAAGGCAATCACAAGAGAGAAGTGAAGATGCAAGTGTCAGGACACCCACAGAATCAAGAACAACCAGCGGCAACCAAATGTAGAAACCAACAACCCCCTTTTTTATTCCCCAACCTTCAGCACCTTTAATCTAAATAACACTAATGGTCCAGCTACTTTCAAAGTTCTTTCTCCTACTCCCACTCTCACTTGTATTCCTTCATTTCCTAATTCATCCCTCTCTCCCACTCGAACTCCCTCCAGAAGCCAGTCCCAGCATCAAGTGAATGATAAAAAAAAAATCTGAATGTGCCATACAATCACAGATGGTATCACAAATATAAGTGATAAACTAAAGAACAGAGGAACATCCAGATATATTAGCTATCATTGACGAAGCTTTCTGGAATCTTAACCGATGCATTATTACCAAGAGGGAAATATCATAAGAGACAACAGAGATATCAGAGGAGGTGGGGGTGACACTAATGGTAATGAATCAATTGTAATTTTGATTACTATATTGTAAGAGAAATATCAAGCGAGGGACCCCAAGATAATAGGAGTGGTTTATAACCCTTTCTCCACACTCAACAGAAGAGGACCAAGGAATGAGTATGAGAAGAAAAACAGTCATAGTACAAATTCTAGAAAAAAAAAACAGCATGGAGAGCAAATAAGACCAAAGCACAGATTCTGATTGTAGGTGATTTCAGCCACATGGAAACAAACTGGATGAAATGGTATCCACATGGATGACCAGAACATAGATAACACATATAGAGTAAATTAAAATTTCATGCCCCATCATA
This sequence comes from Cherax destructor, assembly GCA_009830355.1. Lineage (NCBI taxonomy): Eukaryota > Metazoa > Arthropoda > Malacostraca > Decapoda > Parastacidae > Cherax > Cherax destructor. The sequence continues at coordinate 201,857 of WNWK01000786.1, forward strand.
TAAAAAAAATTACAAGAGCGAGGGAAGGGAAGGAAGCAGTCAGACTTGACCTGGTTTCCAGCTTAAGGTAATCTAATACAGACGAAATTAAATATGGACTACCACTAGGAGCTAGTGAAAATAAAGAAAATAAAGAGACGCACAAATTACAGAATAAGGAACGATGCAGGGGTGAGACACTCTAGATAGAACTCAGTGGTGGAACAGAGAATTGACTGGAGGGACAACCTACGAGATGACTGAAGTCATCACCAGGAAGTGCCAAGACGTTACAGTAAGGTTCCTGACTAACACGTGAAAGAAGTCAAGAGAGTCCTTGGTTTGAACAGAACACCAGAGAAGCCAAACGGCGGAGCAAAAGAGAATGGAAAACAACATAACACAGGTAATGTCAGAGAATAAGGAGACAAGCAGAACAGTGAGGAATGACTGTGCAAAGATACGAAGAGAAGCAGAGCGTTAAATGGACAGAGACATGGCTGCAAAATCCAAATAACCAAAACTATTACACAGCCACGTAAGGAGAAATATAATCGTGAAAGACCAAGTAATAAGACTGTAGGGAGAGGGAGGGAAGAAGAGAAGTTTGCGGAGAATTAAACACATTGAGAGAGCCTGAATGGCGCCTGAGTTGCAAGTGAAAATCATATTTCGAATAGAATTTAGTTATCAAACGAGGAAGTCATGAAACTGCTAAAAAAGTTCAACACACTAAAAGCCATCAGACCTGACGGGATGTAACCATGGATATTGAGACGGAGGAAATGTGTAAACCTATAGCAATGATGGTAAAGGCAGATATGTTAGGATGGAAGAGTGCAAGAAGTGGAGTTCTCCAAGGGTCAGTCCTAGGACCTTTACAATTATTAATATACGTTCTTGACCTGCCAGAAGGAAGTGACTCATGTTTCATTGATTGCCGATGATAGTAAAAATTTTGAGAATAATGCAAATGGAATATGATAGAGACAGGCTGCAGGTAGACATAGAGAAACGGTGAGAATGGTTAAGCAAGGGGTTACTGGAGTTATGTCCAGGCAAGTGCAAGGTCATGAAAATTGGGAATAAAGAGGAAGATGACCAAGCACGGAATGCAGCTTGAGAGGACGGGAACTGCAAACATCACTCAAGGAGAAGCTTGGAGTAAACATCACACCCAACATATTGCCAGCGGCCATTTTTAAAAACATTGCTCCAGTTTCAGGGTGGTTAATAAATGGGACGAGCTAGATGAGGAACTGGTAGACGCAACCCATTACACAGTTTGAAGGGTAAGTATGCAAACGCCCATGAGGCCAGGAAGCAATAAAGCTGGTGAATGTGGTTTAAAAGGAGGGGCCAGAATCTGCGAATCGACCCACGCAATCACAACTCGGTAAGTACAGGCCAGGGAGTTCAAACACACACACACACACACACACACACACACACATTTAAACCTAAAGACACGAAGGCAGAAGAACAAAAGCTGAAATGGTTATGAGGTATATAATACTGAGAGGAATTGACAAGGTGGAGAGGATTTCTTTAGCCTTAGAGTGGATAGGAAGTGCAAGGACCTAGATATTCAAGTGGTAGAGGCAGAATCCTTACATAGCTTTAAGAATAAGTATGATATGGCTCACACAGTCGAGTGCGAAACCAGTGAAGGCCAGCAAAGAGGAGCTGAGACTCGATCCTGGCAATCATAGTCAGGTGAGTACACACACAAACTACAAGCATGCGACCTTACATCTTATATTAGATATATAATATAGGAAGTACCACCTCTGGAACTGTGCTGGGGACCCTCATCCTCAGAGGAAAGAATAAACTTACTACAGGGAAAACTCAAGGTTCTCCCGGAGTTGTTTGAATATTGTCTTCTCCTACTACTCCCTATATTCTATGTAGACTTTAATTAAAGACAAAATACATTGACACACACACACACACACACACACATAATATATATATATATACACACACACATAGAGAGAGAGGGGGAGAATGTGTGTTTGTGAGTTACCATGAGAGAGAGAGAGAAGCAACTGCAACAACCAGGGTTCTCCTATTTGCCCTCGTCATTAGTTCCGCTGCTTGCTGCTCTAGTTGCTGTTATCCTGGCTGCTGTAGAGTTGCTGCTGTGTGTCCCTTGCTGTTGTTAATGTGACTACTGCTGCTGTTACCCTCGCCTGGACAAGCGATGGTATTGTTATTGGCGTGCGTGTGCGTGTACTCACTTATATGTGGTTGTAGGGTTCGATTCACAGCTCCTGGATCTTTTGTGTGTGTGTACATAGAGGTGTACTCACCCATATGTTGCTGTAGGGTTCGATTCTCTGCTCTTGGACCTGCCTCTTCACTGGTCGCTATAAAGTTCACTCTCTCCTGGCTTCGAGAGCTTTATCGTACCTCTGTTTAAAGTTGTAAAAGGGTCAAGTGTGTGTGTGTGTGTGTGTGTGTGTGTGTGTGTGTGTGTGGATTACCCATTAGAAATGGTTTAATTATGTAATCATTCTATAATATCACAAGTCATTCTATAATATCATTAATCATTCTATAATATCACTTGCGACCTCTTCTTTTAATTTATTTCTCTGTTCCATCACCCTGTGAAGTGTTTTCTAGCAGCCATTCAGCTCCAATTCTTCTCAAATTACAACTGCTGAAAGTTACCTTCCAAATAATATTCTATATCTATTCTTTCTTATCCTTTTATAACCTATTATGTGCTTATCATATCTTCCATTTTTTTGTCCTATCAGATAGCTATCATGGGTCTCTTAATTGTTTATAAACAACTTTTTGTATTTGTATTGATTTTAGCCCAAGGAGCCTTTTAGCTCTTCTCCATCTTTCTTCTATATGATCGATATTTATATTCCAATTTTGGTTTAATATATGTTGTAAAAAGTTTGTTTCTTCAGAGTCTCTCTATCTATACATTTGAAAGGCATTTTTTTTTAGTTTGCCAGTAAAGCTTACAAGTTTCTGACAATTGCAGTTTTTTTTATCTCTCAGTGACAATGTTTTGTGACCAGTTACTCCTCGGTCTCTCACTCTGGTACTTTCAATAATTTTGTCACACGAGGCCTAATTTCTCCAATTTTTGGTACATGGAAAAAAAAATATTTGCACTCAAATACCACAATCCATCTTTTAATCTATTTTCTCAACGTATCCAAATACTGTTGAAGAGATTTACTGTCAATTGCATTTGTTATTTAGCAAAATATTTTTTAATCCTCCTCTAACATAGTCATATTATTTTGTTATATGTAAGGTAAGCCATTTAGAGAATTTGAAAACATCCGCGGGGCGAGCACAGAGACCTGAGGGACTTCACTGATGATGTTCATCACAGAGAATATTTCCCTCTCAGTGTTTCTGATCTTTTGTAATAATTCACTTTTTATTCCTTTGTTTATAGTTTCCAGATTAGTGTGTGTGTGTGTGTGTGTGTGTGCGTGTTAGTTACCATTTTGTCCTAGGCACATGTCGATTTGACACTAGGCCTGTTGTATGTATGTGTGTGAGTGTGTGAGAAACACTTGAAATGTTTCGCCGTCGAATAGAACGTGTGTGTGTGTGTGTGTGTGTGTGTGTGTGCGTGCGTGCGTGTGCGTGCGTGTGCGCAGTGTGGCATTTGTTCGCCTGTATGTTCACGAATTTTTTTTAGTATCGGTATTGTGTTACTGCTGACAAACCTCTCCATCAAAACATGAAACTTGACACCATTTCAGAATATTAAATAACCAGGCGGAACACTTGTCATTTGACGTGTATTCAAACACTAAATGAAAGTTTTTACCAATACGCAGAATGACACAAACTAAAAAATCTGATCACACCCGGTTAATGATAATATAGTTTTAATAAAATAAATTATGTTCCCCCCTCCTCTTATACCACACCTCACCCCTCCTACCTCCCTTCCTTCCTCCCTCTCTCTCTCTCTTTCTCTCTCTCAAACTCCTTGAATTACTGAACTAATCCTCCGAGTTTATGCTTGTCTGTAATGTTGTGTATGATCCAAGGTTGTATTCGTGCATGTGGTATGTATACAACTGTCTACATACATATATCTGCCTTGTATACACCTGTTCGCAGCGTGTACATGTATCTGCATGAATATGCCTTTGTATACGCGTGTTTTCAGCGTAAGCTTATATCTGCATTAGTGTGACTGGAAGACGTATATTTGGGGTGTGTGCATTTGTATGCGTGAGTGCTATGTGTACATATGTCTACATAAGTGTATGTGTGTGCATGTATGTGTGCCCATGAATGCATCAGAACGTCTCCTTACAAATAGTATCTAAGAATGAATTACTATGTATTTGTGCCAACGTTTTTTTTGTTGTGCCCGGTCATCCTGTCCTAACCGCACCTCCATAACCTCCTCCTCCTCCTCCTCCTTATCCTCCTTATCCTCCTTATCCTCTTCCTCTGTCCCCTCCTTCTCTCCTTCCTCCTCCTCAAGTCTTACTCATGAATTCGTCCTGATCTTCAGCCTCGGCTTCGGCAGCAAGTTCCTCTGGCGTCTTTTTCTTCCTCATGAGTGGGTTGTCTGGCATGGCTGGCTCCTCTAGCACGATGTCCTCCTTCTTCTTGATCTGGTACTGTAAGACAAAGCCAGGGTCAGAAAACCGTATCGAACACATACATTAAAAGGTAAACGTACATAACAATAGCAGAGGGAAAATAATCCTTAGTTTAAAAACCGATTTCTAAGTCTTCCTCTGCTTGATCACCTTCTGCAAGACGAAGCCAATGTTCGTTTATAGGTACAGACACACGCTTTTAAAAATACACGTAAGTGGTAATATCAAAATGGGCTAAAGGGATAAAGAATATTATATATATTTATAAATGAGTGAGTGTGTGTGTGTGTGTGTGTGTGTATACAGATGTATACAGCTTAAGCATAATACATACAGAGGCAACACAAATATACAATACAGGTAACACAATTATACAACACAGGAAACTCGTACAGATGCAAAACACGTATACAAACCAGGCAATACAAACATAGAGGAAACACACCTATACAGGTCAGGCAACACAGACATACAGAGACACACGTATACCGCCCAGGCAACACAGACATACAGAGGCAACACACGTATACAGGTCAGGAACCAGGGCGGTAAAGGCGGCTAATACACGGATTAATGTCCCAATGTTTCTTTTTCCGTTTCAATTTTTCTTTCTCCTGTTCTTTATATTTTTATTTTACTTTTTACTTCTCGTAATTTCTCATGGGAGGGAGAGAGAGAGAGAGAGAGAGACAGACAGACAGAGACAGACAGACAGACAGACAGACAGAGATAATTTTATTTTATATTTTCTCCAATTCAGTTGTACCAAAAAGCGCAGTAATTATATTAAGCACAAAAACATAAAAAATGTTAGTTAAGATGCTTTGAAGTATCATTCCGTATTATTATTTTTCACGATGTCTAAAATTATGAAAGTAATAATAAATGCATAATCACTTTTTCACTGAAAGCATCGAAGAGTTTTTACGAGGATAGTGAGGCTCAGGTTAGAGTATGAAGGAGAGAGAGAGAGATTATATCCCAGTAAAAGTAAGCCTTAGGCAGGGGTGTGTGATGTCACCATGGTTGTTCAATATATTTATAGATGGGGTTGTAAGAGAAGTGAATGCTCGGGTGTTGGTATGAGGCGTGAGGTTAAAAGATAAAAAAAATCTAACAAAGAGTGGGAGTTGTCATAGTTGCTCTTTGCTGATGACACTGTGCTTTTGGGACATTCTGAAGAGAAGTTGCAGAGGTTGGTGGACGAGGTTGGTAGGGTATGTAAAAGAAGGAAATTTGAAGTGAACATAGGAAAGAGTAAGGTGATGAGGATAAAATTAGGTAATGAAAGACTTGATATTAGATTGGAGGGAGTATGGAGGAAGTGAATGCATTCAGATATTTTGTGCATGAGAGAGATAAGGGCGAAATAAATTCACATTAAACTAAAAATATTACTAAATGTATATTTAGTATTATTAATTTATCTTTGAAAATATATGCTTAATGAAATGTGTAATAGTGAATTTATCTTACAAAGATGTCGCGTCACTGCGATCAAGGATCGATCCCGTGCCATACCAGCCTGCTCTTCATAAGAAAGTAATGAGCGCTGCCCGGACACAATGAGCAACCCTTTTATTAATAAGGATGAAGTAATATATTGACTTATTCCATGATGATTCACCACCGCACTATCCCGCCCTTTGTGGATCTCGCCCGGGGGAAGGGTGAATGATAGGGAGTGAATGATTAGGTGGTTGGTTACGTGTTTGGTTTTGTGGTTGGTTGGGTTAGCGGGGTGGGTGGGTGTTTGGTTAGTTGGTTTATTTGGAGGAAGGGGGAAGGGGTTGGTGAGGGTTTTGGTGACTATGATTAGTGGGGGCGGCGACAGCGAAAGAGGGGGTTGTTCTTGTTAATCTCATGAGAAACGCTAAATTGGTACGGTTCAAACAGCGCATGGAAAATGAGAGATAATAAAACTGAGTCAAGTTGACAATAGCTCCATTTCCTTGGATTAAGAAGCCTTTTCCAGCATCGTCCTCTAATATTCCAAGGGTGAGGCAGGATGACATTGGACAATGACTTCAAGACATCATGTGCAGATGTCAGAAGGAGAATCATAGCACAAAAAAAGATGAATCAAGTATACAGTAGACACAAGTTAGTGTTTACTCTCATCATCAAGTTGGAGAAGTGTGTCTAGGAGTTTGTTGCTGTGTGTATTCACGGGTTATCTAGCAGCTATGCCACTTGTTTACTGTTGAGGTGTCCTCTATACTACTGTAGATTCGGTATACCTTTGTTTGTCTTGTTTACAACTGTTGGTCTCTTTTTACTGTGGATGCTTTGTATTCTGCTGTCGACCTTCTTTACTCCTACTGGCCTTCTTTTACAGCTGTGGGTCTTGTATATTGTTGTAGGGCCTATTTTATTCTACATAAATTGTCTGTTGGAGAGAACTCTGTATTCTTCTGTAGGCCCTTCATTGCTGAGGCCGTGTTGTAGGGTCAATTCCTAATTAAAAAGTTTCATTATGGAAGAACGTTTTTGGCATATATATATATATATATATATATATATATATATATATATATATATATATATATATATATATATATATACACACATATAAGAGGGAGAGAAAAATAAAAATTTCATGAAAGACAAAGTAACTGAGAGTAAAGATGTGAAGGCCAACACAATTTTGGCAAGAGCTGAGTCGGGGGGATAAGCTCGGGCAAACAAAATTACATCACCTTGGGTCGATGGAGTAGTGGGAGGGGCATGAAAAAGGCGTGTTATGACCCCGGGCTGAGCCTCCAGGCAATGTTTACCTCCCAGCCAACTGGCGCCTCCACACAGTAATGAACCACTACTGCCTTAACCCCAGCCAGTGCCCACCCCCACCCATTGCTGTCTTGCTTTTGCTTGTTCTTTCTTTCTCTCTCTCTCTCAACACTATAATCGAGGTGGATCAACAAATTTAGAGATGAGAGTTACAGAAGCTTTTCATAAGCCAAGATCAGTTATTCTACCTCGACATAATTCAAAGTCTGGTCCCTGCTATAGGCAGAGGGAGAAATTGGAGTGTCTGTCTTTCGATTAGCGGAAGGAACGATTCTACGCTACTCCTTACGCAAAGTGACCCACACGGGTTTGGATACACACATGACAAAAAAAAATAATCATATTTATATGTTGGTTTGGATCTCAAAAACGCGGTTTTTTTTTTTTCCCCTGTCGCACATGCTATCCACCGCACCGTTGACGAAAGAGAATCAGTGAATCAGAGAGTCAGTGAATCAGGCAAAGTTCTGGTCCATGTCATACCCGCTATCACTCGGGCATGATTACCATCATCTACTCCATCTTACTTTTTATCACGAAGCCTCACGGTAACGTGAAACAAAGCAATTTAAAGTAATAGAATTAATTACCGTTTCATCGACTCGCTAAACGAAGTCCGTGAACACGAGGACAAATCTAAAATTTACTTTTTTAGTTTATATATATATATATATATATATATATATATATATATATATATATATATATATATATATATATAAAAAAAACACCGACCGTCGTCTCCCATCGAGGTAGTGTGACCATTACTAGCTTGCTAAAGGTTTGCCGATATTACAGTTCTAAACTGCGAATATCCCTACAGCTTCAGAGTGCAGGCACTGTACTTCCCACCTCCAGGACTCAAGTCCGGCTAACTGGTTTCTCTGAATTCCTTAATAAATTTTTCTTTGCTCACACTCCAACAGCACGTCAACTCATAATAACCACTTGCCTCCACTCATATCTAATAAGCTCACACACGCTTGCTTGATGTCTAAGATCCTCTCATACAAAATCTCCTTTACCCCTTCCCTCCAACCTTCAATAAGGTTAGACAAGTTTTCTAAGGTTCTTTTGAAAAAATAATATTATTTTTTACATTAACATAAATGAAAAAAAAAATATTAAACATATCGGAGAAAATTTTAGAAAGGACTTAATTTTAAATGAGTTCTTGCTAATTGACCAATTTTACCTATTCGGCACGACATTATATATATATATATATATATATATATATATATATATATATATATATATATATGCTAGAAAAGAAAATATTTGTCAATAATTTTGTTAAAATTCAGATAGAGACATTGGGCAGTTGATTCGCAAATCTGATTAACGTAATTCAATTGCTGGAATTTCTATACACAAACCAGAAAATGTTTACGAATATTTCATGGTATATTTGAAAGCTGATTATTGTATCTATAGTAAGTTTACAGTTAAAAAAAAAAAAATTACGAATTCTTCAGTTGTGACTTATGGACAGCAAGCGCTTCACTCGATCACTCAGGAAAAATGCTTACGGAACTAACAGTAAATGGATGGGTGACTGCGCGAACATATTTTACACCTGAATCGCGTTAATTCCAAAATCCTACAGGTGTTGAGTGACCTTTGGGTGGTGGTGGTTGAGCGTGAGCTGTTTGAAATAGACATAAATATTTCGGCAGAAATAGTAGGGAGATTTACCATATCCTCTAAAAATTTTGACTACTATTATACGACTTGGAAAAAAAATTGACGTAGCATCGACTGTGAATGACTAATTTTCAAATATTATAATCATTGTGTCTATATCTGTAATCCTCGTACGTTACTAAATTATTCACATAGGAAGCAATGTGAATAATTTAGCAATATTACTTAACATTTCAAGTGCTTTGTAACTAATATAATTCTGCTCGTACCAATAATGATTATGTTGTAGTGTATATGATAGAGTATATTGCATGGGGCAGGGTTGTTTGATTTAAGGTGTATTGTTTAACTCACATGGTGTCGGGTATATGGTATAATGGATGTAGTATTGGATTTGTATAAATGGTTAGAAAACCGACAAGTTTATAAGTAAGACACTAGTGCAACATTTGGGAATGTTTATTCTGGAATCATTTCGCGTAGCAGTGGCTTCTTCAGTCCCTTCCAGAGAAAGGTGGAAGATGAGGAGAAGTTGGGGTAATCAGTCCTTCATCCTAAAAGCACAGCATCTTGGCGGAGATGGGGTTTATAAACTGATCAGAGTGACACTGGACTGAAGAAGCCACTGGCTGGCGAAACGTTCCCATAATTAAGATTTCCAAATGTTGCACAAGTGTCTCATTTATTATTATAGGATGTATAATGTGGGATGTTGTATAGGATGTATAATGTGGGATGTTGTATAGGATGTATAATGTGGGGCGTATAGTCTGACGTGTATGGTGGTGGGAAATGGTATAAAATAACGACACAATGGAAAAGAGAGGGACAAATGCAGCAATATTAGATTCTTAATTGACAACGTTTCGCCCACACTGTGGTCCTTATCAAGATCTGTTTGTGACTTGATAAAGCCACATTATACCGCATTTGTGTCTCTCTTCCTAGTGTATGGAGTTTAGTGTACGTTTAGTATCACGAGTAAGTAAAGTATTGTGTAAATTATTATGTTAGGTGTGTAAAGTATTGGGTAAAGTGTATTGTGTAAGATATAAATTAAATGTATGTTTAATTTGGACTTGTAAATGAAGGTATTGAGACAGAGGTTGTGACCTACGAGAAACTTCAGAAACTAGGTAAAAACAGCCTTAGAAGATAGGAGGACCAGAGAGAACACTATCAGGTTATATAGATTAGTCAGGGGTCTAGACAGTGCTGCTACGAACAGACTGAGATGCGCGGAGAGGAAGTCAAGAACTAATATGACAGCTAAACCAGAGTCATAGATTATTTCAGGGAGAGATACACGAAGCGTAGGAGTGAGTGAGGAGCAGGGAGTAGAGGAACAGGGGTTCGTAGAGGAAGGGAAGAGTGCAAGAGTAAAATTGAAATTGGTAGAATAGAAGTGAATCCTACACTCCCGTTGATAAACAAGATATTGTTAAATTTGGTGGACTGGCAATGCAATCTTATTATTCTTGCAGAGAGGTGTAAAATATTTTTTTATGTGGTACCCTTGTTAATGAATGGACTCAAGCTTAGACTAGCCGAAGAGGCAAGAATAAAGCTTGTCATTGTATTCTAGTTTTGTTAAGATTAGGGTTAAGTGATGGTGAAGAAGTGTTTATCCTTCGACTTTTCCTTGAAAACTGGGATAGACTTTTAAGGAGTTATAGGCGGCTATGACAAGCAGCAATCAGGTAGGTTATATGAAGCTTCCAGATTATTCAACGACGAAAAAAGGAGACCGAGAGATTTGCCCATATCTTTTTCAGAGCTACGGGACCCATACAGGTTCAGAATGGCATGGAAGGTTACCAGGACGTCTTTAAAAGTTGTCTGGTGTGTTTTATTAACAAAAAATTCAAACCCATGAGAGATGGAAACACGATCAATAGCAAGCAAGAGAGGCGACTGTAAGGTGTGCATAAAAAGCCCACTCTACCTCTCTAAATATGAATGGGGGCAACAAGGTCAGAAGCAACAAGATCAGATGCAGCAAGGTCATTATTGCTGTCATGACGATCAGGTACAAAAGAACAACTGAAATACATCTTTACAGAATATCATAGAGATCTGTACAAGAAAAAGTAAAATTGGGATAATTTTAATGTAGATGAATTTTTTAATCGTCCAATAAATGTAGTGGTGTAGGTAAGGAAGAAATTAGAAACTGGACTTATGAAATCGATAATTGTCGAGAAAGGAGAAGAAATACTTGCCTGAATAAACACGACGCGCAGTATAATTAACTGAACGTCGAGAAAATGGTTCATTATTGCGCACAAGAAATGCACCTTTGTTGAATATCATATTGGGAAACGGATCAAGGAACTGTAATACAACATAGCCAGAGGTAGGAATTCCAACAGTGCAACGCAATTTCGGTTCCTGTAAACAGATGCTCACAGGAAAACATGAAGGGAAGCGTTTGGTGATCCGCATCCCCCTGATTTCACCTGCATCTTCTGATATTCCACTGAAACAAACCCATTACCCGTGATCAGTAGCTACGAGCTAGGGTGACCCATTACCCGTGATCAGTAGCTACGAGCTAGGGTGACCCATTACCCGTGATCAGTAGCTACGAGCTAGGGTGACCCATTACCCGTGATCAGTAGCTACGAGCTAGGGTGACCCATTACCCGTGATCAGTAGCTACGAGCTAGGGTGACCCATTACCCGTGATCAGTAGCTACGAGCTAGGGTGAACCATTACCCGTGATCAGTAGCTACGAGCTAGGGTGACCCATTACCCGTGATCAGTAGCTACGAGCTAGGGTGACCCATTACCCGTGATCAGTAGCTACGAGCTAGGGTGACCCATTACCCGTGATCAGTAGCTACGAGCTAGGTGACCCATTACCCGTGATCAGTAGCTACGAGCTAGGGTGACCCATTACCCGTGATCAGTAGCTACGAGCTAGGGTGACCCATTACCCGTGATCAGTAGCTACGAGCTAGGGTGAACCATTACCCGTGATCAGTAGCTACGATCTAAGGTGACCCATTACCCGTGATCAGTAGCTACGAGCTAGGGTGACCCATTACCCGTGATCAGTAGCTACGAGCTAGGGTGACCCATTACCCGTGATCAGTAGCTATGAGCTAGGGTGACCCATTACCCGTGATCAGTAGCTACGAGCTAGGTTGACCTATTACCCGTGATCAGTAGCTACGAGCTAGGGTACCCATTACCCGTGATCAGTAGCTACGAGCTAGGGTGACCCATTACCCGTGATCAGTAGCTACGAGCTAGGGTGACCCATTACCCGTGATCAGTAGCTACGAGCTAGGGTGACCCATTACCCGTGATCAGTAGCTACGAGCTAGGGTGACCCATTACTCGTGATCAGTAGCTACGAGCTAGGGTGACCCATTATTCGTGATCAGTAGCTACGAGCTAGGGTGACCCATTACTCGTGATCAGTAGCTACGAACTAGGGTGACTAGTAAACGCTATATGTGCTGGTAACGGTAAATTAAAAATAAACGATTTGTTGGTACCAATATAAGGAAGATGTAGAGAAGGAGTAGGTATAAGAAGTTGTTGAGGGTGAAAATAGGAAGATAAAAGGAGCCTGTCGACGTCCATCACAGATTTCGTCTGTTCAATAAAAGCAGAAATGAGCTTAATAGTTTCCGAAAGAGACAAAGTCAGCTTCCAAAATAGGAAGAGACGGAAAGAAGAAAGTGGCGTCCTGGGACGAAGGAATCTGGGTGGAGACAGAGGATGGTTGGGCAGTGACAGTATGTGGGATAGACGGATTTTCACAACTGTCACAACCTTAGGAAGTATGAGGCAAGACAGAGGTAGGGAAACTTATATGCCGAGGAATAATAGGTTGGTAAAGAGTTAAGGTGACTGAGGGAATCTTGGGTCTATGAGGTTTTGGAGGAAGAGTTGAGGGCCGAGCCTGTAAAGGCAGTGTGAATGAAGAGATGTGGGAAATGCAAGGGGATGTAGTAGTAAGATTTGGAGAAGGTGAAGAGGTAGGAATGAGATGACTTGATTATGGTTGGACACAAGGGTGACCATGGGAGAGGTTACAACAGGCACCTGGGGGCGACACGTAGCTCCGAAGTTGAAGCGCCTTGTAATCCTTCTATGGAGACGGAGTTAAATCATTGCCATAACATAAGAGAGACCCTCTTCTTTGAGACAGTAGATTCCGTTTTTTCATAAAAAAACTGGTTAATGTTGGAAAACTGCAGATTGAGTTCTACATCTTTCCCTCAGACACTAAACCAAATAATCTCTCTTTCGCCGGAAGATACCAAAAGCACGTTGCCACCAGCACGTTGCCACCAGCAGGCTGCCACCAGCAGGGTGTTAGCAGCAGGCCGTCACAAGCAGGGTGTCAGATGCATGACACCCTGGCGCTGTTGTTTCATGCTCCTGCCAGGCGCATGGAACAACAGCTTTCAAGAGTCTAAACTTGAGTAATTGACACTAACGGCGCACAGCAATAATAATATAATATCGTAAGCTTTGAATCGACATCTAAACGCAAAAGAAAAATACGAGGAGGTCTAGAAATTCTTAGGTCTAGAAGTTCCTAGGTGATCTGTACTATAAGGACAACATAAATATATATAGAATCACAACACAAAGGAAGACTCAGAATGGACAAGGTTAAAGAACACAAGATAAACACAGTATTAATCGACGAGGAAAAATATGAATTTGGAAACGGGATGTCAACAGAACTAGAGAGCACAAACAAACTAAGCATCCACATGGACCAAAAATATATATAGAGAAGAACTTGTCCATGAGGAGGGTGAGTGAGGGGAGCGCACGAGGGGAGGAGCAAGGGGAGACGAACTCCACAAAGGGATTCTAAAGCAAATATGACAAAATACTTGAGGGTGGGATGTATAACACAGGTCCATCAAAGATTAGGATGAGGGAACCAAGAGCTGTATCTCAATCGTCTCGTTATTAAGAAAATATAGATTATAATGTTGTACAAATATTCTTGCTAAAAACAATATTTTGATTTGAGTATTTTTTGACTACGCATTCATTCATTTCTTTTACAAAACAATATGTTTAAAATACAATCAAAAAGTTTCAGTTAGGAAGGGAATTAAAGAGTGACAAAATTCTTCCAAAAATATATTTTCTTTGTATTTTAAACTAGTGGGGTCTTAAATTTGATGTATGCAAATAAACAACGTCATTAATATTGATAATGCTCGACTCTTCACCCTACCAACAAGACAAACACAACAAAATTCCTATGTAACCAAAATTCTGAAACGAATGTTCATTGGTGGTTTAAAATAAAATGATTTGTCAGTGTAATAAAGTTGTCATGAACATAATTCTTAATGAGATGAACACTTTGGTGAATCCTTCCTTGCTGCCTCTACCTGCCTCCCTCCCTGCTGCCTCCCTCCCTTCGCCTGCATGCCTTCCTACAGCCTCTACCTGCATCCCTTTCTGCTTCCTCTGCCTGAATCTTTCCCTGCTGCCTGAATCCTTTCCTGCTGCCTCTGCCTGCTTCCTTCCCTGCTGCCTCTGCCTGCTTCCTCCCTTGCTTCGTTACCTTCCTGGTGGTGATTTGTAAAAAAAAATTCTCTCATCTTTTTCAGAGTTTTCTTTCCTCGGGTTAATAATCGAAGTCTATTATCAATAAATTTATCCTTTTCTCTCTCCCTTTGTCCTTCCTTCCTTTCCTTTTTTCATTCCTACCCTCCCTCCCTCCTTTCCTTCCTTCCTTCCCTTTCTGCCTCCATTTTCCCCACTGTTAACTTTTCATGTCCCTTTACACCATTTCTAACTTATATTCCACCCTCCCTCTCTTCCATTTCTGTATTTTTTCGTATCCTATTCCTACCTCTCTCCACCCCTTTTCCCTCCATCAACCCAGTCCACCCCTCTTCCCCCATTCCTCTCAATCCTTTCCTTCCTACTCTCTCACATATTTCTCCCTCCTTCGCTACCAGCAAAGAAACTTTTGAGTACAAGCTATATTTCATCCAATTTGATAAATGTATAACTGAAGCTGTAGAACTAGATTGTAGATTTAAATGTGGATGTAAATACAGAAGTAGATGAAAGACTAGTATTTAATTTGATGTAAAGACTCGCATGATAGTGTAAAAAAAATCTTATTTGCAAGTGCAAATGTTTGGGCTTCAATTGATATTATTATTAAAAATGTCTCTGACATTGTTGTGACTCCGCTGACAGTGTTGTTACTGTGACTCCGCTGACAGCGTTGTTACTGTGACTCTGCTGACAGTGTTGTTACTTTTTTTTTTTGTTATTAATGTGATCGTTAGCGTTATTTTCGTTATTCCTACGTAATGAGTAACGGGAGAATTACTTCAAGATTTATGTGACAACTTCTTTATGTAAATTAGCAACAGTCCGGAACACAATAAACGAGGTGAAGAACAGATTAAGCTTGTATCCGACAACGTTTTGTTCTTTATTGATCTTTATGAAGGCAAAACACACGGTGATATTGTCCGAATAAACGTTTCTTCCACACAGTTTGGCCATGGGGCACCACGCATGTAAATAGTCCTACGAAGCTCACCCGAGATACAGTATACCAGCACTGAAAGTTTGAAACATATCTAACAAGGCGTTCTGAAGTTATAAACGAGAACTTTGCAGAAAGAAAACGTTGCTGAGAATGTTCCGAGAATAGGAAAGTCTGTCCTCATTCAATTTAAAAGCGACCTTAAAACGTGATCTTTTCAGTCTTTTCTGCATTTTCCTTCACCTAGCCATTTAGATTCATCCTGAAAGTTCGTTAACAATATAGGAAAACCCACATGAAACACTGAACTATATTCCAGTGTCACTGAAACTTGTTTTAAGCTAAAAATAAAAATAAAAAATAATAAATAAGACGTAGAAAATAATAAAAAGAAGAAAAGGATTACTAGAACAACAGTAAGAGAGAAAATCTCATCCGTAAATGAACAGCATTTTTTCTAGACTGTAATAAAAAAAACATTTGAAATGGTAAGAATATTATAGAAGGCTAGTGCTCAAGCGGACACATGAAAACCCGATAACTAGGTAGTAGGTGAGAAAAGGGGATAACTGAGGAGTAGGTACGAGTGACCAGCAGAGTTCCCAATGATCAGTTCCTGGACCTCTCCTGTTTCTTACATAACTGAGCAGTGAGATATTACTGAATCCTATGTACCGAAATTTGCTTATTTGAGAATAATGAGATTTCAGGCAAGTAGCTACTGGATTTTAATACCAGGAACTGCAAGGGTGAACTGGGAGAAGACGTATGACATCAAAAACGCAACACACATTCATGGATAATCATAATACGATATGATAGAGAATGATCAGGGAACGCATCATGAATTAGAAAGAGAAGAAAAAATGATTCAGTGATATCATGAAATTTGTGTTCAGTGCCGAAGGTTTAATAGTAAGTACAATTAAATCCACGAAGCTACAAAGGACTCGGCTCAACAACGACCACTTAAAAACTAATGTGCGAGCTTCTTGTTTCTAATAATTTATATATACATGAAACATTTTATGCAGTGAAACAAATGTCATACAGATTTCTCTTGCTATCTCGTTATAATGTTACTAAATATAACGTACACAGAAACAGCCGCAACTCCATATCACAATATTAACACTGTGTAACAGTTATATAAATAATATTTACTGATTATCATTCTTTAATTCTTTTTCATGTGATCGTGATTATATATATATATATATATATATATATATATATATATATATATATATATATATATATATATATATATAATATATACTAGTTCGCTAGTCTCATGTTGTTTGTAGGATCGATGGCGTAGTGGATAGTGTGACACGTATCTTATGTTGTTCTCTTGAGGCAGGACAATGTGTCGTGGGTTCGAATCCTGTCCTGCCGCAGTTTGGTAAATTTATATAATATATATAATAAATATATAAATATATGTATTATATATGAATCTGGATAAGCTGCAGGGTTGGTCCCTGACCCCTGAAGTTACAATTAGAATTTAACCCCAGTAAATACAAACTTATGAAAATCAGGGATTGGCGAAGAAGACAGGAAACAGAGTAAAGACTCGGGCTACGAAGAGTGTAAATCTTGGGTAATAGGCAACAAAATAACCCCTACAGCAAAAGCGAAGCTTGCAAATTAGAGAGTATCAGGAACGTCAACAAAGATTCTTTCACGATCCTGTACCTGGTATATGTCAGTTCCATCATGGAGTAAACAACACCAGAATGGAACCCGTATCTGATAAAGGATGCAAAGTAACTGGGGTAAAAGAGCGTTTACTATTATTACATTTACAGAGGAGCACTACATCCATAGAGGTCAAGCAGGATCGATCTAGGGAAGAAGAAGGAAGGAAGGAAGGTCCATTTTCTTGGATCAAAAGCCATTCACCAGCATCAGAGGTTTAAAACATGCGGAGGTTTTGAGAATGGTTAGTCCCAAAACTGAGAGGTATGAGCTCGGTGGAGAAGACAAAGGAGGTAAACCTGGCGACATTAGTGTGTAGAAGGATCAAAGGTGACTTGATTATAACGTGCTTTATACTGAGAAGAATTAATAGGGTGGACGGATGTTGGGAAATAATTCTTTAGCTTCAGAGTGATCAAGAAGTGGAACGACCTAGTCAGCAATGTGGTACACGTGGTCTCAGCTCACACGGCCATGGGAGAATAAACCCAGTAGAAGCCTGGGGAGAGGCTGGGCCAGGAGCTGAGACTTAACCCCTGCACTTACAATTAATACATACATACCTACACACAAACATTTATACACACCTATACACATATATTTATACATACCTACACACAAACATTTATTCATACATATACACATATATTTATACATGCATACATACTTAAGAATACAGTGAGATTATAAATAAAATTAACTTTTCTTATAGGTTTTTTTCTTCAGTTGCAAATTTACAAGCACCAATGATGCTACTCTTGCACCGCTAATGCCTGCTCACGTCTGGGATGGGGTCAGGAGTGTTTCGTTGCAATTACGTTCCCACTCCAACTTGTTAATGACCATTTCACGATTTTCATGTCAACGGTTTAATATGAGTTATGTTGTTTAAATATTCCTTCTACGTTGCTCTGATTGTATGATAAGACTCATGAATGTTGACGGATGTATGGTGAATGTTCTGTTGAAATGTGGTGCTTTTGTCCAGTGTGAAAACAGGAGCATGTGCTGTGAAGTAAGCCTTTTTGAAGCAAGGGTTAGATATATGTAGATCTTTATGAGAAAGCTCTAAATAGAGCGAAAGGCTGTCTTATTCTTGTCTTGTTCTGCAACTTGTGCTTGTATTTATGCAGGCGAGAGACCACTTTGTTATCGTACAGGCGAGAGACCACTTGGATCGAGAAGTGAAACGGGTAAAACGAAATCTAATCGTTTCGGCCCCTAAAACCCTCAGCAAGTGGTTTATCACTTAGGTCGAATTTTATAGATCTCATTAAACCTGGGTTCATTTTTTGGTCCAAGTAATTTCTTATCTTTTTTTTTTCGTTTTCCTTCCAAATTATTATTATTATTTTTTTGCAATTTTGTAATTCATTATTGTAAAACGTTCATTTATTTCAGGTGAACAAATGAACGTTTCAAATCACCATTTTTCACTATTTTACATAGCGGTTTTTGTTCACGCTTCTATGTACACGAGTCTTAGTACATGTTCAATGGTAAATTTTAATTGCCCATTGTGGCATGCAAAGAGTATGTTACAAAGAGTACACACTCCCATATAGGCTGCCTCCCAACCAGCGAACCGAGTGCTAAAGGTTTAATGATTTTTTAGGGTACCCGTCGTTAAATCAGTACCTTGGTTCATTGTCCAATTACAGGCGAGCCCGCCAAATGCTGAGGTGACGTCGTTCACTCGCAGACAGCATTTGTCAGACTTGCCTAGCAGCTGGTTGATTACGATGCTATCTCTCTGGCTTGTTTTGCCCTTCTTTGTCACTGAGTGATAAACTAATATTCAACTCCTGTACATAGTGTACATAATTGTATATATATCTGGTGAAGGAAATACAAGTTAAATAAATAACCGCAGAGTTTGTTCTTGCTCCAAAAAGCCCATTACGACCAGGTTACAAGCCATTCTTCACCTGTGTACGTATGGGTGTGTGTGTGTGTGTATGGGTGTGTGTTAGTTACCATTTTGTTAGTTACCATTTTGTCCTAGGCACATGTCGATTTGACACTAGGCCTGTTGTATGTATGTGTGTGAGTGTGTGTGTAAGGAAACACTTCGAAATGTTTCCGCCCCGCCGGGAATAGAACCCGGGCCCTCCGTGCGTGAAGCGAGAGCTTTACCACTAGGCCACCGGGGGTGTGTGTGTATGGGTGTGTGTGTGTGTGTGTGTATAGGTGTGTGTGTGTATGTATGTGTGAATATGTGTGTGTGTACTCACCTAGTTGTGGTTGCAGGGGTCGAGACATAGCTCCTGGCCCCGCCTCTACACTGGCCGCTACTGGGTCACTCTCCCTGCGCCATGAGCTTTATCATACCTCTTCTTAAAGCTGTGTGTGTGTGTGTGTGTGTGTGTGTGTGTGTGTGTGTGTGGAGATTCTTGATGTCGAGCCATGATCCCACAGAGTAATTACCGTCATGCGGTCTTCAGTGTGGTGGTCGTAACTCACTTGGTGGATTACCTGCGTCACGTATTAGCAGTGATGAGCAATTGAGAGACTACCACTCTCACTAAGTGCTCACCAAGCTAATCTTAATTTAGCTGTGACTGTCCTAAATACGACTTCAGCTAGATGCTTTGTTGTTTAAGTAATTTAATGAAATCCACTAGACACCACTAGGCATAATAACAAGTTCAATTCTCAATAAAGTTTGATATGCTTTCATATTAACTTCTCGAAATATGCTGGTCATTAATGTGTCATTAATTTCAGCCTTTTTCTTAATGTATTTAATTTGCAGGTAAGTAGGTCATAACAGCCAATCACGGGTTGTTTTTCAGACCAGTGCGTTGTGGCTGGAAGCGGTGGTGACCTGGCCGCTGGAGAATTGTCAATGGAACAAATGTAATTAGAAGCTAATATTCCTTCCAAAGAAGTCTCCCTCCGTCGCTATGTAAGTAAGAGGGCACACTAGGCACGTCTAGACCCAAACACGATCACCTATATATATAATGTCCTGCCGAATAGGTAAAATTGGTTAGTTAGCAAAAACTCCTTTGAAATTAAGTCCTTTCTAAAATTTTCTCTTATACGTTTAAAGATATTTTTTTTCATTGATGTTGATGTAAAAAATAATTTTTTACCAAAAGAAAACTTACCTAACCTTATTATCAGCGCAATTTAATTTAGCCTAATCCAACTAAATATATTTTAGATAAATTTGCAATTATTTAATAAACAAAATGAAATATATATTTTTTCGTTAGGTTCAGAATGATTTTTGCGAGATTATTGCATACACAATTTTTTTGCTTGCCTTATTCGGCAAGAAGAGCGTTGCTATTTAAGCTAAATATATATAAATATATATATATATATATATATATATATATATATATATATATATATATATATATATATATATATATATATATATATATATATATATATTTTGTGTGTGTGTGAACTCACCGATTTTTGACCTGGCCCCGCCTCTTCACTGATCGTTACTAGGTCCTCTCTCTCCCTGCTCCGTGAGCTTTATCATACCTCGTCTTAAAGCTATGTATGGTTCCTGCCTCCACTACCTCACTTGCCAGACTATTCCACTTCCTGACAACTCTGTGACTAAATAAATACTTCCTAACATCCCTTTGACTCATCTGAGTCTTCAACTTCCAATTGTGACCCCTTGTGTGTGTGTGTGTGTGTGTGTGTGTGTGTGTGTGCTGTGTGCGTGTGCGTGCGCGCATGTGTGTATGTTTGTAGGATTTTATGTCGTGTTGACAAAATTCCCCTTTGCCTGACATGTCATTCAAATTTTCCATGACATGTAACCTGACTCGAAACTTCCCAACATCAGAACGGAATATCTACTCTTAGTAAGGTCATATATGAGGTCACATGTGAGGTCATATCTCAGCTTTATAAGTCATCTGTTGTTTTATAGTTTTTTACTGTTTCTTGAAAATGTGAGAAATCACAGAAACGCTTAGAATATTACTATTTTTGACTGTGGTTACATTGCATATATTTAAAAATACTGACGACTCACGATATATACTAGAGATATAGTAGTCACACACACACACACACACACACACACACACACACACACACACTGGGAGGGTAACTTGAAACATTGGTGTAAAGAGATAAGCACTGAAGACGGGACACCACTAATATAACTCTATCACGACCGTCCAATCATGATGGAGAGGCAAGTCTTACCAGAAAGTCATATAGCAAGAACTATACCCTGAGCAGAAGACACTTATATAGGTTTGTTCTGCGCAGAGCTAATTCTACAATACTAATAGTAACTCCCACACGTAACCGCTCAAGCAAACACTCATAAATCACTGATGAATTTATGATTATTATTATTATAAACATTAAGAAACGTTAAATCCATAGGAGTCATGTAACTTTTGTGAAAAAGTGAGTAATTTAAGTCAGTGTGTAGAATGAAGTACACGTTTGAACAAGTGGCACTCCTTAAAGACGACTCAGATGACACATATTATCTCTCGTATATGTCAGTCATATATTCCTCTAGAAGGTTTTATTTCTACTTGTCAATTATCGCCAACGAATACGAAGAGGATAAAATACCTGGAAAATTGAAGGTAATTATTTGTTTCAAGGTGTGAAGGTGGTGTTTAGTTGTTCAAACTCCATAGACCAAGAGACTTTCATCAGCATTCAAGAAACTAACAAGGTGAAGAAATTATGGAATGATTGGCTGCCAGAAATAAGTATATTTGAATATGCAAAGTAGTAGTATGTATTGTCAATGTGAGTGTGTGGTAGTGAAACCCATCATCCTGCCTCCGTAGAGTTTAACAGTATCGATAGGGCGGTGCGAGATAGTTAATTAAAAATGTTGTCCCCATAAAGTGGACACGTCATGCTATGTCCAGAGATTTACTTCATCATCTTGAAGACCAAAAAAATACTTCCACTGATCTTTAGTACTAACCACGGTGATCAATCTCTCTCCCTTCTGTGATAATTGAAGTACTTTATTGCAATCATCAAGGGGACGCACTGCCCTGTAAATACTACCTCGGGGACAATATGCAACATTAACAATGTTTCCACTATGATGGAAGCGGTGATCTATGCGCTCAGGGAGGGAGAAAAAGAGAGAGGAAATGGGCTGCTGTGTCATGGTGTTTGTTAATTATCCATCCCTTTCTTAAAGTGGATCAGTTATGTCACTGTTCTATCTCTAGTGTGACGGTTGTCTGTGGTGTTAACGTTCTCTCTATCAGTGGTGGTGCTACTGTACCCACTATCTGCTGTGTTAGTGTAGCCACTATCTGTGGTGTTAATGTACCCACTATCTGTGGTGTTAATGTACCCACTATTTGTGGTGTTACTGTATCCAATGGGATACAGTGTATCCAATGGGATACAGTGGGTACAGTCTTAGAAAATGAAATCCACTCATCCCTTTCTCATTTATTTGTTTGTCATAGAACTCCAATAGATTTGTAAAGCAATAATTGCCGCTCTGAACCCGTAATTAAAATTAGTCTATAGTCTATAGTTCAACTGTGTCCAGCCCGGTTGTGACACAGACTCAAGCCAGTTGTCGAGACTTGCAATGTTGTGTAAAGTTGTTCTGAGTTGGCTTAGGACTAAGTCTCACTACATCCATACATACATACATATACATACAATCTTTGGTGAGACTTTTAATCATTATCGTTAATTTAGGGAAACTGGAATTTATATATGAAACTGAGCCAGAGTGTCTGTAATACGCGGATTTGCCGTCCTCTTCTAAAATATCTACCCACCGAGACAGCATTTTCACACACTGGTTATTTCTGAGGGTTTCTTGATTTAGAGAACAGCATTATTACGATTTGTTCTTGGTGGCATTGATATTGGTTAGATATTAGAGGTTACCAAACCTTAAATGTTATTGCCTCGGTCCTTGTCAATATAAGTAGAATATTGTTGCAAAAGACCACAAGACTTCGTCAAAATGAAGAGTTTCTTTTTACTTAATCATTTTGATCAAGAGAGGGAGACAAATCTGAATTAATGAGTTTCAGGAGTTGTAATTTGTGCTTGGTGTTAGACTTTATTTATGTTCAATGATAGCGGTAGAATTTGCATATAATGATAGGGGCTTCCTGGAATTTTATTTTCTCAGGGTGATATCCATGCTTGGACTTACAAATATCTTTGAGAACTTATGTACAACTGGGACAACTGGTGCTGACCGCGGTATATATTCTATAGAATTAGGATATTACAGTTGTACCGAGTATATATTCTGGAAGACAGTATACGGTGAGATCACTGATGTTAGGAACATATCTATGATTCTTGAGGAATTTAATCCATCTGGAATTAAAAGCACCTATTTTGTATTCGGCGAATTTAGCAGATACATCATGTCTTACTGAATGGATTTCGATAACTTTAGAGTTTATATATTTGTACGGGTTATACATTAAATTTTCATATTTTACTCCATTTTCTGTAATCCTCCATTGCTTAATTAACTGATATGCTGAGCGATACTACGCAAGAATAAATTCATTGGTTAATATTCATTTAATGCGGATTAAGAACGGGATCTGGAAAATAAATCTTTTATTACTATCGACGCAGCAGGCGTTCATTAGCCTGGAGTTTGTTCTTCTGTATTAATGAGAAGCATTACCGTTGTGTGTGTGTGTGTACTCACCTATTTGTACTCACCTATTTGTGGTTGCAGGGGTCGAGACTCAGCTCCTGGCCCCCGCCTCTTCACTGATCGCTACTAGGTCCTCTCTCTCCCTGCTCCATGAGCTTTTTCATACCTCGTCTTAAAGCTATGTATGGTTCCTGCCTCCACTACCTCACTTGATTGATTCATCTGCGTCTTCAACGTCCAATTGTGACCCCTTGTTTATGTGTCCCATCTCTGGAACATCCTGTATTTGTCCACCTTATCTATTCCTTGCAGTATTCTGTACGTCGTTATCATGTCTTCCCTAACCCTCCTGTCCTCCAGTGTCGTCCAGTGTGTGTGTGTGTGTACTCACCTATTTGTACTCACCTATTTGTGGTTGCAGGGGTCGAGTCATAGCTCCTGGCCCCGCCTCTTCACTGATTGCTACTAGGTCCTCTCTCTCCCTGCTCCATGAGCTTTATCAAACCTAGTCTTAAAACTATGTATGGTTCCTGCCTCCACTATGTCGCTTTCTAAGCTATTCCACTTCCTGACAACTCTATGACTGAAGAAATACTTCCTAACATCCCTTTGACTCATAGGAGTCTTCAACTTCCAATTATGACCCCTTGTTTCTGTGTCCCCTCTCTGGAACATCTTGTCTCTGTCCACCTTATCTATTCCTCGCAGTATTTTATATGTCGTTATCATGTCTCCCCTAACCCTCCTGTCCTCTAGTGTCGTCAGGCCGATTTCCCTTAACCTTTCTTCGTAGGACAATCCCCTTAGCTCTGGGACTAGTCTTGTTGCAAACCTTTGCACTTTCTCTAATTTCTTGACGTGCTTGACCAGGTGTGGGTTCCAAACCGGTGCTGCATACTCCAGTATGGGCCTGACGTATATGGTATACAGAGTCTTGAATGATTCCTTAGTGAGGTATTGGAACGCTATTCTTAGGTTTGCCAGCCGCCCGTATGCTGCAGCAGTTATCTGATTGATGTGTGCCTCAGGAGATGTGCTCGGTATTATACTCACCCCAAGATCTTTTCTTTGAGTGAGGCTTGCAGTCTTTGGCCACCTAGACTATACTCTGTCTGCGGTCTTCTTTGCCCTTCCCCGATATTCATGACTTTACATTTGGCAGGGTTAAATTCAAGGAGCCAGTTACTGGACCAGGCTTGCAGCCTGTCCAGGTCTCTTTGTAGTCCTGCCTGATCCTCGACTGATTTTATTCTTCTCATTAACTTCACATCATCTGCAAACAGGGACACTTCTGAGTCTATCCCTTCCGTTATGTCATTCACATATACCAAAAACAGTACAGGTCCTAGGACTGACCCTTGTGGAACTCCACTCGTCACAGGTGCCCACTCTGACATCTCGTCACGTACCATGACTCGTTGTTGCCTCCCTGTCAGATATTCTCTGATCCATTGCAGTGTTTTTCCTGTTACGTGTGCCTGATCCTTTAGCTTTTGCATTAACCTCTTGTGAGGAACTGTGTCGAACGCCTTCTTGCAGTCCAAAAAATGCAGTCTATCCACCTCTCTCTCGTGTCTTACTTCTGTTACCTTATCATAAAACTCCAGTAGGTTTGTGACACAGGATTTTCCTTCCTGAAACCGTGCTGGTTGTCGTTTATAAGCTTGTGTCTTTCTAGGTGCTCCACCACTCTCCTCCTGATGATCTTCTCCATGACTTTGCATACTATACACGTCAGTGACACAGGTCTGTAGTTTAATGCCTCGTGTCTGTCTCCTTTCTTAAAAATTGGGACTACATTTGCCATCTTCCACGCCTCAGGTAGTTGCCCAGTTTCAATGGATGTGTTGAAGATTTGTGTTAGTGGCACACACAACATCTCTGCTCCCTCTCTAAGGACCCACGGAGAAATGTTGTCCGGTGTGTGTGTGTGTGTGTGTGTGTGTGTGTGTGTGTGTGTGTGTTTATACAGAATTGAATATTAACACAGAATTTTTTTTATACATCGGCCGTTTCCCACCGAGGCAGGGTGACCCGGAAAAGAAGAAACACTTTCATCATCACTCACTCCATCACTGTCTTGCTAGAGGCGTGCCGATACTACAGTTAAAAAACTGCAACATATCTCCACCGCTTTTACAGAATACAGGCACTGTACTTTGCACCTCCAAGACTCAAGACTGGCTCACACTCCAACACCATGTCAATTCATAAAAACCACTTGCCTTCACTCGTATCTAACACTCTCACGCAGTCTCGCTGGAAGTCCAAGCCCCTCGTACACAAAACCTCCTTCACCCTTCCCTCCAACCTATCCTAGGACGACTCCTACCCCGCCCTCCTTCCACTATAGAATTGTACGCCCTCCAAGTCATTCTATTTTGTTCCATCTTCTCTAAATGGCCGAACAACCTCAACCCTCCTCGGTCCTCTG
Source organism: Cherax destructor (assembly GCA_009830355.1). Classification (NCBI taxonomy): domain Eukaryota; kingdom Metazoa; phylum Arthropoda; class Malacostraca; order Decapoda; family Parastacidae; genus Cherax; species Cherax destructor. The sequence continues at coordinate 228,131 of WNWK01000786.1, forward strand.
GATAATAATTTTAGCAACGCCGCACTTCCTTCTAATCCTCAAGGTTATCTTTAAATATAAATACGATTCATTTTCAGAAAAATCTGTAACAAATTATATTTAAGCAAGTCATTTGATTTACATTATTCTGAGACATAACCTCAATCTTTAACATGAAAGAGAGAGAGAGAAAGAGAGAGAGAGAGAGAGAGAGAGAGAGAGAGAGAGAGAGAGAGAGAGAGAGAAGCATGAATCTTCCCAAACTGCCCACTCGTTCATGGGAAAGTCTGTATAACGAGTCCGTAAAATATATGATATCATTTTCCTTGGAGTCTTGTGTAATATAGTTAATGCAGCAACTCGTACATTATGAACCTCACACGCCTGCTGCCACTTTCTCTAAAATATTGACTACTTTGTCACCCATTAAATGGACCTTATTTAAAATAGTTTTCCTAAAGTGCTGGCTTCTTTTATGATAAATATTCATTTTAGTGTAATATATATATATATATATATATATATATATATATATATATATATATATATATATATATATATATATATAATCATAAAGGCATGCATTGTACATACATCACTGATAAAATTATATATGTTAATATAAATTAAAAAAAGTTAACGTGTGTGTGTGTGTGTGCTCACTGACCTGTTTTTTTGCAGGTCAGAGTATTACATCTTGGCTCAGTTTCGAGACTACTTTGACCGACACAATTTCTTTCTGACCTGTTGGCGCTTATCAGGAGTCGTTACGTACTGCCTTTACTTCCACTTCACCCACGTCTAACTCTGTCCACTTTTCACCTACCTGGCTGTGGCTCGTCTCTGTAATAACTTATATGTGGTAAAGTAGCAAAACTGTTCTAGTGGAGTCCGGTCTTCAGTAATTTGTTCTTTATTTTTTTTTTAATTTTCCAATGGTTTATCCACTTAAAACCCACTCTTTTTTTAATACATTTGTCAGTCACTATTTGCAAAGAAACTTCTCAGCTTCACTTTTTTTTCTATTTATCACTGTGACCTCTTGTTAATCTGCTGCAAATGCTTATGTTGAAGGTATTTAGATTCTTTCATATATTTTTATAACTTCATATTTGGTTATCATATCTAATCTTATACTCAGCCTCAGAGGCCATCTTTAGTAACTGCAATGTTTCAGCATAATACACATTTTTTTCCCAGCGCTGGTCGTAGTTTTGTAACTTTGTAACGACTGTTCAAACTTGTAAGATGTGGGTACTGCATAGCTCTGCATATTTCTATTCTGGCCCTTTATTTCTTGTAAAAAGCCTTTTTTTTTTTTTTTTTTTCATTTCGTCAACTATGAATCACTGATCGGGAGGTACTTAAATCAATGGCAACTGAGCATTAAAGCTCACACCCGTTCTGTGATTTGCTGGTAATCGTCTTATTTATATATCTTGAGTCACGACAACCCATGGTGCTTTACTGTCACTTTTATTATATATTTTACCTAAAATGTTTGCGTCAACCTCAAGGATATTCAAAGATTTTCATTCTTTCGGGTAAGCCATTGCTTTAAATCGCAAACAATGACGGGGCAAATACGGATCCTTTTGGCACCCCACCCGTGACATCTAACTACGAGAAAAACGAGAACATTTGTATCTTTGTACTTTCCTTTGAAATAGATTTCTTTTGGCCATTGTGCTTATCCATTCACTAGTATGTTTTCCTACTGCTAGTATAGTGATGGTTTGATCTCGTTCCTCCACCATAATGTTTACAATGTACCATTGTACTCCTGGTTCCACTATTTTAGCTTAATTGCTATATAGTTTTTCTTACCCCCAAAAAAGTGTGTGCTAGTTACCATTTTGTCCTAGGCACATGTCGATTAGACACTAGGCCTTTTGTATGTATGTATGTGTGTGTGTGTGTGTGTGTGTGTGTGTGTGTGTGTGTGTGTGTGATGTACATTGTAATTAATAGCGCAGAGGAAACATAAATGTAGGTGTGGAACGTAATGAACAGCAACATAAAACAGTATTTATTGTGAGTATACACGGAAACAAACAAACAAACACACACACACACACACACACACACACACACACACACACACACGCACGCACGCACACATGAAAATTAGTCATTCCTCTTTTCAACTACCAGAATTAATTTTGTAAGCACCTGTGCCGTTTTTGTATGCGTAATTACTCTAATTAATGTTTTAATATTCATAATTATAATAATTATATTATGTTTTTATTTATTATTATTATTATTATTATTATTATTATTATTATTATTATTATTGTGTCTTTCGTGGTGAGAGACGGCCGGCGTGGTAAGAACTCCCCAAATTATTAAAAAACAGAAAGTGCAAAGTTGGTGTCCTTGCTGAAGTGGGGTCGGGCGTCTCTAAAGAAAAGTGTTAAGTATAATTAGTCATAATTCTTCGGTATTATGAACCTGTACTTCTACCAGGACATACATGAAGAAGCTATGTGTCGTACCACTGGCTCTACATTATACACACACACACACACTACTACTACTACTACTATACTGCTGCTGCTGCTGCTGCTGCTGCTGCTGGAGTGACTTTGTAAATGGTCCAAGTCGGACTAGAATGTCGTCGTAAGCTCCTCTCTCCTATGTGGGGGTTATTTGTGTACTGCTAGTACTACTGCTGCTACTACAACTCTCTCCATCCCTCCCTCCCTCCCTCTCTCTCTCTCTCTCTCTCTCTCTCTCTCTCTCTCTCTCTCTCTCTCTCTCTCTCTCTCTCTCTCTCTCTTTATGCATTCTAAGATTCTTCTATGCAGAATGGTTATAGACTCAGGATTTAGTGTTAGTTACTAAAGAACCAATACGAAACTAATACTAAAGTGTTTATATTGTATTAGGACACAATTTACTGTTCTTGCAAGGTAAGTAGAAACCTGATGCTACAAATACCTTCCATAGAAGGCACTTGATCTTTAACCTTATTTTCTGCAACTGATTTTTGTCTCGTAACTGAGTTAGCCTCAGCATCGACTAAGCTCTTGCGTCTGACTCTTGTACTCATTTTGTACAAGGATCATTGAGTGTGAGAATCAGGCTGTTGTTGTCCTCCACAAGGCTTGCAGACCATTCACTCGCATCTTTCGTAGTGGACACCATCTTCTATAACAGTGTATGTAACATGCCAGAGAGAAGAGAAATTATATTTTTCAAAATATTTATGCCGTCTTTGTTTTAAAGCAACAAACTGTTGTCTACATTTTTAGGTATCCTCAAAGAATGTTTTTTTTTTATTTCTTTCAAGATTCTCGTATATATCTCGAGAACGCCTCAGATGATCATCTTTAAACGCTAGTGTACTGTAACTAAGGAAACGTTCCTGCCACTATTAGCATTACTAGGAGCCCATCTGCTCAACGTTACATAAACAATTCCTAATGTTGGCGTCTTTGCGATAACCAGCAATAACCTCATCTTCTCGGCTTCCAACTTTCAACATTGGTGCATTCTACTTATAAAAAGGTTTGTAGTGTTATTTGTGTGTGTAGGCGCCAATATGTTAATTTTATCTAGAAACTGTGAGACTTACAGTTTTGGTTTTCTTGTGATAATGGGTGAATCTATTTGTCGATCGTTTTCAATCCTTTAACGCCGTAAATGCAACTCCCTTCAAACTTAAAAAGCTGGTGTATTTTGGGATAATGCTGTCTGTGCCACAACTAGAGAATGCCTCTTCTGACAAGCTTTAAACTTTCAACACTGGAGTACTTTAGTGGAAGGTTCGAATTGGATTTGAAATATTTAGGGGCCAAATTGTCATTTTTAGTGAAAAAATGGGATATTAGAGCCTATGCGATATGTTGTTAATGCCATTCTGACAGGCTTAAAATATTCAACGCTGATAAGAACATAAGAACATAAGAAAGAAGGAACACTGCAGCAGGCCTACTGGCCCATGCGAGGCAGGTCCAAATCTCCAACGGCTTAAGCCCCGACCCAGCCAGGTCAGGTTACATTCACTTAAGGAGGGAACACTGCATCTGACCTAGCACAGGCTAGTCAGGACCAACTCACACCCAACCGCACCCACTCATATAATTGTCTAGTTGACCACCTGGTCAGCCGACCACCTGGTCAGGTCACTTCCACTTAAGGAATTAGTACAGCTACTGACCTGGTAATACAAGCTAGTCAGGTCCAAATTCACACCCATCCACACCCACCCATGTATTTATCTAACCTATTTTAAAACTACACAACGTCTTAGCATCTATGACGGTACTCGGGAGTTTGTTCCACTCATCCACAACTCTATTACCAAACCAGTGCTTTCCTATATCCTTCCTGAATCTGAACTTTTCCAACTTGAAACCATTGCTGCGAGTCCTGTCTTGGCTGGATATTTTCAGCACGCTATTTACATCCCCTTTATTTATTCCTGTTTTCCATTTATACACCTCAATCATATCCCCCCTAATTCTACGCCTTTCTAGAGAGTGCAGATTCAGGGCCCTCAGTCTATCCTCATAGGGAAGATTTCTGATACATGGGATCAACTTTGTCATCCTCCTTTGTACGTTTTCCAGTGCATTTATATCCATTCTGTAATACGGTGACCAGAACTGTGCAGCATAATCTAAATGAGGCCTAACCAAAGATATATAGAGTTGTAGAACAACCTGAGGACTTCTATTATTTATACTTCTTGATATGAAGCCAAGGATTCTGTTAGCTTTATTGCGAACACTTATGCACTGTTGTCTTGGCTTCAGATTACTACTAACCAGAACTCCTAAATCCTTCTCGCAATCACAAGTAATAAGATCTACATTATTCAGCTTATATGTGGCATGGTTATTGTCCTGCCCAACATTTAGAACTTTGCATTTGTTTACATTAAACTGCATCTGCCACTTCTCCGACCACTGCATCAGTCTATTCAAATCATCCTGGAGTGCTCTAATGTCCTCATTTGAATGAATTGGACGACCTATTTTGGTGTCATCAGCAAATTTACTTATGTTACTATTTATTCCCTCATCTATGTCGTTTATGTAAATTGTAAACAACAGGGGCCCAAAACTGACCCCTGTGGAACACCGCTTGAGACGCGCCCCCATTCTGATTTCTCTCCATTTATGCAAACTCTCTGCCGCCTATTTGTCAACCATGCCTCTACCCAGGAAAAAAATTCTCCTGCTATTCCGTGTGCCTTAAGTTTCCTCAGTAGCCTCTGATGTGGAACTTTATCGAAAGCCTTACTGAAGTCCATATACACAATATCATATTCATTACCATGATCTACCTCCTCAAACACCTTAGTGAAAAAGTTAGTAAATTCGTAAGACAGGAACGCCCCTTAGTAAAACCGTGTTGAGATTCATTAATCAATTTATGCTTTTCAAGATGGCTACGAATTGCCTCGGCAATTATTGATTCCATAAATTTACCAACTATGGAGGTAAGGCTTATTGGTCTATAGTTCGAAGCTAAGGACCTGTCACCTGCCTTGTAAACAGGTATTACATTTGCCCTTTTCCACTTGTCTGGCACTATGCCAGTTTGTAGTGATATATTGAAAAGATTTGCCAAAGGTTTGCTAAGTTCCTCTTTACATTCCTTTAAAACTCTTGCAAACAGTTCATCAGGGCCTGGGGATTTGTTAGGTTTTAATTTCTCTATTTGTCTGAGGACCATGTCACTAGTTACCCCAATCGAGCATAGTCTATTATCTTCCAGTTCTACATAATTTATTATTTCTGGAATTCCGCTAGTATCTTCCTGAGTAAAAACTGAGAGGAAGTAAGTATTGAAAATTTCACACATATCCTTATCACTGTCCGTGATTTGTCATAATTACTGCTTATAAACTTATGCCTCTCATGGAATTCTGTGATACCTTACTGGGATTGCGCAGCGATCCGAATACATCTAGTTTTCTTTAAATCATGTCTCTTCCTACCTCACTGCGCATTTTATTAGTCTTTATTACCCGTTTTATTTATCCTTTTTTACTATTAATTATATTTCATTTTTCCATTGTGGTCTAGCTTATCCCATGTGTGATGGGCTCGCCTCAGTTTGGCATGTCTTGGTTCCTAGGACCCATCCCACAGGGGACAGGATCCTGAAACCAAGACACCGTGGTGGAGGGAGGATGCCGCCCAGCAATGCAATATAGATGCAGATAGAGCAGCTTCTCTCGCCTCGTCACATTCTTCCCGTCTACCAACCGCAGAACCTCAGTCGATCCCTTTTCCAGCGTCCTGTCTTCGTCCCTCCGACCACAGCCATCAGCTTCTGTCGATCCCTTTTCCGTTCTTCTGTCTCTGCTCGTTCCTCTGCAGCCGTCAGCCTCGTCGATCCTTTTTCCATCGTGCTGTCTCTGTTCATTAGTGCACAGCCAGCAGCCTCTGTCGATCTCTTTTCCACCCTTCTATCTCTCTTCATTTCATTAGAACATTCCGTCAAGCTTGAACTGTCCCACTTCAGCTTCCTCAGTGACTCACATTTACCGACTATTATCATAACCGTCCAGTCGAACTCATCTCTCTCATTTATTATCTTGGGATATCACCCAGCAATTCGTTTATCACCATTTCTCATTCTGTTTGTCTCTGATTTCACATAATTGTGGATATAGGGGTTAATTTCTCTCTCACGCGCACAGTATGGTCTTACATTGGTCAACTAATATATACGACCATGTTTTACAGCTCATTTAAGCTTTCTCTAACAGTAACTGTCAAGTGTTTGTAAGTATAAGTGGTCTTGAAAGAGTTTTCCTATTATGTGGTAGAATAACATAATGAATTTCTTCTAGCACTGAATATATTTTTCAACATTTAAAGTTCAATAATTCACAAAACTAAGAGGTAAGTCATTCTGAATATAACAACATATAATAATTAAAATCCTTACGTATACTGTATATGGAAACATATATATAGGGAAGAGGATAAAATAGTTCCCACGTATGGGCAAAAGATTTCATTTGGTCAATTGACTTTTCTTCATTAATGTTCGAATGCTGTACTAACAAACTGGAGTCATTGAAGATTAAGCTAAGTTCTAGAAAAGTTTACAACCAAAGTGAGGGTGACGCTTTTGCTTCCCGTCATGTGGAATAAATGAAGCTTTCTCGCTGAACAAGAAGTGTGGTATTTTGATAACTCTGGCTTTGAATATAACAGTAAGGCAACCACATCTCTCTGATGTTGAAGGCTCTGCCAAGATGACAGATCCAGCGATAATGGAGCCAAATGAAAGATAAGTCGCCTCGTACGGTTCTCCCCTCTATCGATAAGATGCAGATGAGACGGGAGGGCGCAGTCAGTCCAGGAGACTGGAGCATACTCAAGGTTAGAGTGTTCTTGTACCTCTGCTGTCAAACAGGTAAGAGATGCTCCTTAGTGCTGTTAGCTTCGTGGCTACCTTGCTCGCACGATTTACCACGCGATTTTTCTTAGCATTTTTTGGAGTCAAATTTCACTCCGAGGATATCCACCTCATATCCAGATCCAAAACTCTTCTGTTCATTTATTATCACAGTTCCAGCATTACAATCATGCTTTTTAAAGACCATCATCGTTTGTGTATTCTCAGAAGTAAATGTAATAAGTCATAGTTTTCCAAAGGTTCATTAAGCTGTAAACTGGTGATTAATGTCCGCCAATGCAGCAAGCATCTCATCTCTCTCACTAATAAATTATAGAGTACAGTCATCAGCATAGAAATGGGATTCTGTGACGGGATGAAGTTGGTATTCCATAACAATGGAGGAAGTACATTCCCTTGTCGAACTCTGCCAATGACGGAGTGGCTTGTAGTCTCAACTTCATTGAGAACTACTCGAAGACATCTATATGGAAGGGAATTACAAGGTCTGCAGCACAGAGCCAGAGACTCCAAGTGCTGGTAATTTTGCCAAGAGTCTCTAATGCCATACTTTATTGAAGGCAGCAACTATGTCCAGTGCTACTACGTACACATTTTGCCAGGTAATGACGGTAGTGAAACTACCGTCATATATATATATATATATATATATATATATATATATATATATATATATATATATATATATATATATATATATATATATGCTCACCAATCTGATAATTACCTCATCTAGACCCACAACATTTCTTGGTAGAAGAATTTAAGGAAGAGATATACATTCTCTCTCTCTCTCGTTCTTTCCCATGTTTCATATTTCATATTTAGAAAGACGGTAAGGGAGAAAAGGCTGGTAAACAAAAGATATAAGCATTCCGTGGGAGAAGTAAATCCCCCTGATGATTATGTATGAAGGGTGGAAGGAGTGGGCGTGGCTCAGGGCTAGAGTGAGTGGCAGGGCTAGAGTGAGGGGCAGAACTAGAGTGAGGGGCAGAACTAGAGTGAGGGGCAGAACTAAAGTGAGGGGCAGAACTAGAGTGAGGGGCGAGGCTAGAGAGAGGGGCGGGGCTAGAGGGGCAGGGTTAGAGTGAGGGGCAGGGCTAGAGGGAGGGGGGCTAGAGTGAGGGGGGCTAGAGAGAGGGGGGATTGGCTAGTGAGGGGGCAGAGCTAGAGAAGGGGAGGGCTAGACTGACGGGAGGGGCTCAAGTGACTGGGCTAGGGTGAGAGCTGGGCTAGAGAGAGAGAGAGAGAGAGAGACAGACAGACAGAATATCATTTCCTCTTATTCCTTTATCTTCTCACGTTTTATGAGTTTTATTCTTAATATCTCCTCTTCTATGTTTCACTTTACATGTCTGTTTATTCTCGTCTATTTCATCTCCCTTTAATGTTTCCATCTTCGAGAAAAGTATTGGTCTCTTCTCTTTTAACACATTGTTTTAACTTTTTCTTTGGCATAATTCACCTTTCCTTCCCCTCTCTTCCTTATTCATCTCTCTTTATTGCTCCTCCTTATCATATCAATTCATTCAAACTTTATCTTTCCTTTTACTTTTCGTCGTCTTTTTTGTTTTTGCTCATTTCGTACCCTTAATTTTCTACATCGCTCTCTCTCTCTCTCTCTCTCTCTCTCTCTCTCTCTCTCTCTCTCTCTCTCTCTCTCTCTCTCTCTTTCTCTCTCTCTCTTTCTCTAGCCTCAGCTCTCATCCAAGGCCAGTCATTTTAGCCCCTCCTGTCACTCCTTCTCTTCCTCCCTCTCCCCATTTTTCTGTTTCTCCTTCTCTTTCCATTTTTTTTCTCCCTCAATCTTGCATTCCTTTTTTCCCTTCGCTCATCTTTTCCTTCCTTAATCATCCTGTCTCTCTTCTTCCTTCCCTTCATCCCCCTTCCCTCCGTCACTTCATCCTTAACATCCTCTAAATTTCACTGCACCATTTTCTCACTTCCTTTCTCCTTCTCTCGATCCATCCTTCCCTAAGTAACTCTCTCTCTCTCCTTCCCTCTATCCTTCCCTCCCTCCCTTTTTCTCTCCCTCCCTTTTTCTCTCCCACCCTTTTTCTCTCCCTCCCTCTTTCCCTCCCTCCCTCTCTCCCTCCCTCCCTCTCTCCCTCCCAATAAGGTAATCCTACACGAGACACCAATTTGATGAACGCTTATCATAAATCCCTAAATCTGTCATCAAGTTGGAGGCGGTCCAACGAAGGAATCAGCGGTAAGCTGACTCCGGTAGGCGGAAGTAAGCTGACTCCGGTAGGCGGAAGTAAGCTGACCCACGGGAGGCAGAGGTAAGTTCACGAGGGAACTGGATAATGTGAAGTTTAATCTAAATTTGAACAATGAATTTTCATGATAACAGGATTAATATAAATGATAACAAGTTGCATTTTAATGATAAGATGGTTCTTAAACATGTTTCTTAAAGATAACAGGTTGGATTTTGAAGACACGCTACAGACAATGCAGGAAAAAAAATAATTTTGCAGACTAAGATGCTGTTGGGAACGCATCTCGATCCAAGGAACATAACCCACATAACCTACATAAACCACATAACCTACATAAACCACATAACCTACATAACTAACATAACTCACATAACCTACATAAACCACATAACCTACATAACTAACATAACTCACATAACCTACATAAACCACATAACCTACATAAACCACATAACCTACATAACTAACATAACTCACATAACCTACATAAACCACATAACCTACATAACTAACATAACTCACATAACCTACATAAACCACATAACCTACATAACCAACATAACCCACATAACCAACATAACCCACATAACCTACATAAAAACATAACCCACATAAAAACATAACCCACATAACCAACATAACCACATAACCTACATACCCCACATAATCCACATAACTAAGATATCAACTACCACATGATGGTCTAAATGCTACAGGAAATTTTTACTTTTTCTTTTACAAAGATAAAAAAAAAAAAAAACTACCAAGAAATTAAATGTTGCCACTTTTTTATTAGAAAGGAGACGCTGTCTTGACACCTGAAGCATAACTTTCCTTACTTTCTCTTCATTGTTGTCCTTCTTCTCCTCTTTCTTCTTCATCTCCTTCTCATTATTATTACTGCTTATCATACATAGTCACGATGTATCCAATTCGTTGGATCAAGAGCCCTTGAGGTGTGCCTAAACACTCTGATACTGAACAACTGAGTTAATGGAAATAATTCGTGGACACGAGCCCAGTTTACAGTGTGGAGAATATTTCTAAAATTAAGGAATTTTTTACAAGTTTTGAAAGGGGCAAAAACATAAATGACCAAATGACACTTTGGCAGAGGTCGTAACATTTTTTTTTTTTCAGTTGTGAATTGAAGTATTTGAGGACTTAATGGAAGTTATCACTGCCGGACAATGTTGACACTGCGTATTTATATTCTATTTCAAATTCCGTTTTGCAGTACATTTTCAAAGCTTTGTAAAAGATCATACGATGTGATATTAATTTTGAGTAAATCGTCCATGTTTTAACGATTACCTGGTCAGTGAATTTAGGACATCACGACAGTGTTATATAAAATAAACAGAAAGCATAACACTTTCTTTGACTGGTATTTGATATGTCGAGAAATGATATAATTAGAATATGTTTGTCAGGTTCTGGTAAATATTTAATATATAGATCCCAACCCTACCGATGGGTAAGTGTATTAAAAATGAGAAATCTTCATCTAGCAGGCTTTTTATAGTAAAATTGATGGTGAGGACTAACGAATATATATAGAAAATTCTTTTTGGTAATATTCAAAAGACTGTCTTTCAGAATGATTTCTGCACAATTTACCTAATATTGTCGAGAAGGATTTTTTCATTGAAATGCCAAAATTCTGTATGAACTTTATTACTTCAGTAATTAAATTGGCATTCATTGGTAAATCGTATTTTGATAGTTCCTCATGCAAGACCAAGAGATTTTATTATTATTACTATTATCTTTATTATTAATTTCCACAAGGTTCGCATGAAAACTAAAAAAATCATGAACTAATTTTATATTCCCACCTCCCACAGTAATGTTATACAGATAAAAGTTTTTACACACACACACACACACACACAAGGGTTCAACTTAATGATAACTTCGCTAAACCATGTCAGCTAATGGGAAAGGTTTAGCAATGAATCCAGGAGCCAGAGCTTGACCCCCTCCAACCCAATTAGGTAATCACAGTTAAGACACTACAAAATAATAGTTGTAACTGACATATTTCGACATTCATGGAATCATATGAAGCCACGTCTCTCATATGTTGACTGCGTGAAGCCTCTAATTCAGGAAGAAAACAATCATTCTGACCCTTCTTAAATGTCCGTTCTTTTGGCAGCATAATCAGTTCGGTTGTTAAGTGTTAAGAATTAGCAACTGACCATCTTTTCCCATCATCGGTATGATACTCCGATCATTATTATAAAATCTTCATCCTGAGAGAGAGACGGAGAGAGAGGGGAGAAAAATCTTCCCTTTTCCCCATCCAACACATTTCACCAGGGGGCCTCATGCCCCAAAGGCTCCAGAAAAGTTGGTCCATATGAGACCTCAATTGAAATTCCGCGGGATATGAACTGGACTCCCAGGAATGTGAGAGGTGGGCAGGCGTATGGAAGGAAGAAGAACCTCAGCTTCAGACCGGCAACCATTAGGGAATATATTGGCGAGTCTGCCCGGATATTGCCAGGTGGGGGAGACAGGCAGAGGGAGAGGAACGGAGAGAAAGAGTGGAAGAGGAAACAAATGAAGAGGAAACAAAGAATGAAGGGGAAACAGAGGGAATTTCTAAGGGAGTCAATAAAGGGGAAGGTGGTTGAATATGAAAGTAAGAACTGAAGAAAAAGTTGGAAGGAAGATAAAAGATGTGATAGGAAGAAGCCGGAACAAAGAAACGAAGAAAAAGGTACAATAGCAAATTTCGGGGGAGAAATAGAAGTTATCAGGAAGCTAAATAACATACTGGTTTAATTTACTCTCTGTATAAGGACTGAAGAAGCCACTCATGGCAAAACATGAACGACTGTCAGTGGATAAACAGAAGAATGGACGGGGAATCGAACCGTGGTCCTAACTTTCAGCAGATCCACAGCTGTACCACTGAGCTTCGAGGTATACACAAGGTTTCAGAGGCAACACTTTTGTGACGTATCTGCCTCAGAGTTCAGCTGTGATCCAGCTGTTCTTCCCCACAGCCCAAGAAGCTTCCATAGCAAGTTTATTCTCATGGATGTACTTTATAATGAGAGATTATAGTATCAACATGGTAAAACAGAAGAAAGAGGTAAAGTTATGCAATCTTCATTTCTTTCCTACCTCTCTCCCTCTGCCCCTCCTTTTGTTTCTCCTTCCCTCGTTTCCTTCCCAAGCACTTTCCTTTTCCCTTCTTCCTGACAGCTCCCCATTATACTCTTCCGCCATTTCTCCATCGTTTCGTTATTTATTCCCTTCCTTCCTCCCTCCCTTCCTCCCACCCTACTGTCTCTCCCAGGCACCTTCCATCTCACTTGACTCTCCTCTTCCTTCCTATCACTTGCCATAGACGTATGTGTATAGAAGAGTGAGTGACAAAGGGTGGCTCGCATCTTTATAGAAATATTTGAGGACACAGAACCTGCGGTAGAAAAAATTAAGTTGAGGTGGTATGCAGTTGAAGTGGTTCTGCGGTAGCTTGCGGTGGGGACACAAAAGAACGGGAACAAGCGCCCCCATCCCCCACATCTTTTCTAAGGCCTTCTTCCCTTCTCTGGAAACCTGGAAACAAAAGGCCCCTCCCACACATTTCCAGGATTATGGCTCAAAGGCTGGAAAAGTGAATTCTTTCTTGATAAAGCGTGCTAGAATTGGATCTCCGTTTCTCTGAAATTGTTCTAATCCTCGAATCGGCTTTTATTTTTGTGGAATGCCAAAATTATCTTCGATTCCAGAAACTTACTACTGAAGGCCTAATAAGATTAAGTACTGCTTTATTTACGCGTGTGTATATATTATATATGTCGTGCCGAATAGGTAAAACTTGAGATTTTGGCTTAAATATCAACGATCTTCTTGCCGAATAAGGCAAGCGAAAATTTGTGTATGCAATAAGTTCGCAAAAATCATTCTGAGCCTAACGAAAAAAACATATTTCATTGTGTTTCTTTATTAAATTATTGTAAACTTATATAAAATATATTTAGTTTGATTAGGCTACATTAAATTGTGCTTGTTATAATAAGATTGGGTGAGTTTCCTAACGTTCTTTTGTCACAAAATAATTAAATTTTATATTTACATAAATAAAAAAATATATATAACTTTAAAAGCATAAGATAAAATTTTAGAAAGAACTTAATTTTAAATGAGTTCTTGCTAATTGACTAGTTTTACCTATTCGGCACGACATATATATATGCGCACACACACACACAGGGCCAGGAGCTGAGTCTCGACCCCTGCAACCACAATTAGGTGAGTACAGATTCAGGAACACTCACATTAATCAGTTTTAGATGTACCTGTGTATGTAATTTTTTTTGAAACACTAGGCTATGAGTAATGGGTAGCGCTCTTTCAGTTAATAAGAACAGAGGAATATTTAAAACAAGTACGTTAGGTTCCTTATTATTGTCTTGTAAAATGCTCCTTATAATTTACAAATAATTATCAGTGAAATGTATTGGTTATATCTGCTTAAGAGTTACGACATATTTCTCTGAACTTAAGTCATGATGGCAATGAACAAGAACTGGTTATTTTGAAATAAATTTTGAATTTGATTGTACTGATCTTTCTATTTGAAAAGATGTTTTGGCTATGAAAACATTTGCCAAATACAAATTCGAATTAGGTGCATAAGAGAGGACTTGACTGAACGAATTGACTTTAATGACACAGACATATGAGTGGTCTTTATTGCTAGGTGGGCTTTACGATGTAGGCTGAAAATTTACGGCTTTGAGGATATGGTTTCAGACATTTGACTACTTATTTGAGACCAATTTTTTGTAAGTATACGCTTTACATCATATATAACTTCTGAAATGGAAGGAATACAATGTATATAAATTAGGGTTGTTTTTATCTAAAGAAGACAAGCTCAATCAGGGATTTTTTTCCCCGATACGCTCTGTTATGTTTCCGTAGCCAGAATGTAATTCGAGTGTGACGTCACTGGAATCTAAAACTATTTCAAGGTCGCTATCAAAGTCTGAATGTTCTCTCACTGCTTGATTTATCTTTCAGATTGGGTTGTGAGATGCCTTTTGCAAATGCGCACACCATCTGCGGTTAGGGAAGGTATGGTCTACTACTTTCGTCTTGCTCCGACAGAAAAATTACAGCAAACTCGAATCCGAGGAGTTTAGCGGCGATGTCCTCTTGAAAGAAGGTTAAGATTCCTACGCTGCTGGGAAAAAAAACAATTCTTAATTCCATCTTGAAGCTTTTTCGTGGACTGAGGTACGTTGAACCTGAACTAGGTACGTTGAACCTGAACTAGGTACGTTGAACCTGAACTAGGTACGTTGAACCTGAACTAGGTACGTTGAACCTGAACTAGGTACGTTGAACCTGAACTAGGTAGAGAGATCCGTACAAATGGGAGAGAAGAAAAAGGTCTTTAGTGACTCCATGAATTGGTTCTTCGAGATCTCTCATGAAGAGGCATTACTGTTGATGACAGTCATGGAAGCCCGTCAGTTCTTGGTTTCCAAGAGAAAAGTAGGATGATCAGGATCTGTTGACATGAAGATTGCGATTAAAGAGGCCAAGATCAGAGGAAGGAGGCAACTGCAATTTTCGTACAGGACCTTTGTCCCTAAGCAGCACTAAGAGTAGTGGATATGATGAGGCCCGTCACTCTTCACGAGTCTATATATATCCTCCCACTTGAATCCGCGAGCAGGTAATAAATCGATAATTCTCAGCTGCCCAGTCACTGAGAACGAAAGCTGTAAAGAAAACTATTTCGTTTGGCTTGTTACCATCACGTGCTAAAGACTGTCCTGAAGGCGACGTTTTCATAATTCGTTGCTCCTTGACTGAGTCTGAAATTAAACCGTACAAGAGATTTCAACACCATTGGCCCTCCGACGTCAAATTCCATTTCGTAATTGCCGTATATGACGAACCAAAAGCTACGTAGTCGGATGACACCATCAATTTCGCAAACCATCAACTTTAGTGATGCAAACGGCCATGTGATTATTATGAGATGTTGGAGATCACAATCGTCTTCCTGGATGGCGTCCAGCATCTCGGAACTAAGTTCAGTGCTCGCTGGATGGAAAAGGGTATCTACCTGTTCAAAGTTTGGATGGTCGTAGTTCACTTCAAGTTGCCAACACGGGAAGATATTAAATTAATAACCATCTGCTATTTCGGTGCAAAAGTTTACCATCTGTTCAAGGGTCTGGGAACCGGTTCGGCGCCTTGCTCCAGCGCACGATGCTAACTTCATAGAAACCTTTCTGGCTCTTGGTCCTGGATTATTGCAAGATAAAAGGCGAGGAAATTTACAAATCACCTCTACTACTTGTTCGAAAAGCCTGCTCCTCTCGTTCTTTTTCACAACTACCTGCCTACTGAAGTAAGGATGGTGAAAACAATGAAGGACATTGAAGGATTTCATGAATCCCGCAGGAAAACAGTTGCCTAACTGAAAGCCATAAAGTAAAGGACTCTTTCATCCATGTTTAAGTAGTACTTTAAGTAACTTCTTCGACATCCTTGGCTTAGATCAGAGATTCCTGGTGGATTCTTAACATTTGCTATCTGACCCTTCGTGCCTGGAGAGTCATGGAAGACTGAGAAGTCAGTCACACCTCTGTAGCACTTGAACTATCTCACCTGCACTATCTAGCCTCTGTAACACCTGAACTAACCCACGTCTGTAACACATTTTGCACTGAGAGTGTCATACCACTGATCCATGAATATAATTCTCTATTTACTGAAAATGAAGCAGTATAGAAGAACCTCCTCCACGATGACAGTGACCACAGAGCTTCTTTCTCTGATCTGAAGAGAAGCCCAAAGCTCAAGCAAAGACTCTCTCTGGTCATTTTGCTACTTTTGGTATACCCATTAAATATTCACATTATAATTTTTATTTATGTTCATATTTAAAATAGTCAGTGATTAGCATGTGATAGAATTTTAGTCGTAAAAATTTTCTTAACCACTCAAAAAACATAAGCCATTTTTTTTTTCAATTATAACTGCAAGAGTTGTGCTTCAGTGTGTGTACTAGATCTAGTTCGGTATCCCTCAAGGTGGGTTCTTTAAGAGGTTCCCTGAATTTTTCAAGTATCCCCTAAGGAAGACCTTTAAGAGGTCTTCACTCATAACTCGAGAACGCCTCATTAAATCAGCTTCAAATTTTCAACGCTTGTTAACGGTGAAAAATGCATCTTCTGGTCAGCATTATAATTTCAATACTGATTTATTTTCCTCAAAAAAAAAAAAAAAAATCTCTTGATTTTATTAATGAAAGTACCTTACCTAAACTTTTGATGAGTTTCGAGAATTTTTCTTCTCTCGCAGCTGAGCCATTTAGCCAGACTTGTCTGGTGCTTGCCTGGTCAACCAGGCTGTTGCTGCTGACGTCTCTCTGTCCCACATGCATCCTGTACTCGAAGGAGGGAATTGTCTAATTTCCCATTGAGCACTTCGACACTTGTACCAGTAGTCTAATATCTACTGGCAAAATGTTAAAATCTGGGACCGTGTATATTGATATAATGTTCTTTTATTGTGCCCACGGCGCCCCTGCTTTTCACGGGGTCTATTCTAGACATTTCCTCATATCATTCACTCCAAGCCCTCAATGTAATTCGCAGTAATTTAAATACATTACTGGCCCTATGCAGCTCAAGTATGACCTCTGAATCTGTTACAGCCCTGATATATCTCCTGCCCTAAACAGAGGCGTTGTGCTCTCTCCAAACGAGGGAGCACAAGTGATGTTAAGAGTGCTACCATTGACATTATCTTCACTTGTCCTGAAAGTCCTCATCTTCACCCTAACATTTTCCAGGCTGCCACGACATTTACTTTATTGTGTTCTTTGAAAGAAATGTCAGCTGACATTATCATGCCTAGATCCTTCACATGTATTGCTTTGTATGTATGTGCAGATATATGCCGAGACACATATATAAAGTGTGTGTGTGTGTACTCACCTAATTGTGGTTGCAGGGGTCGAGACTCAGCTCCTGGCCCCGCCTCTTCACTGACAGCTACTGGGTCCTCTCCCTGCTCCATGAGCTTTATCATACCTCGTCTTAAAGCTATGTATGATTCCTACTTCCACTACATCACTTGCTAGATTATTACACTTCCTGACTACTCTATGACTGAAGAAATACTTTCTAACATTCCTTTGACTCATCTGAGTCTTCAACTTCCAATTGTGACCCCTTGTTTCTGTGTCCCCTCTCTGGAACATCCTGTCTCTGTCCACCTTGTCTACTCTACACAGTATTTTGTATGTCGTTATCATATCTCCCCTAACCCTCCTATCCTCCAGTGTCGTCAGGCCGATTTCCCTTAACCTTTCTTTGTTGGACATTCCCCGTAGCTCTGGAACTAACCTTCTTGCAAACCTTCGCACTTTCTCTAATTTCATGACGTGCTTGACCAGGTGTGGGTTCCAAACTGGTGCTGCATACTCCAGTATGGGCCTGACGTACACGGTGTACAGTCTTGAACGATTGTTTAGTAAGGTATAGGAACGCTATTCACAGGTTTGCCAGGCGCCCATATGCTGCAGCAGTTATCTGGTTGATGTGCGCTTCAGGAGACGTGCTCGGTGTTATACTCACCCCAAGAACTTTCTCCACGAGCGAGGTTTGCAGTCTTTGGCCACCTAGCCTATACTCTGCGGTCTTCTTTGCCCTTCCCCGATCTTCATGACTTTGCATTGGCGGGGTTAAATTCGAGAAGCCAGTTGCTGGACCAGGTGTCCAGCCTGTCCAGGTCTCTTTGAAGTCCTGCCTGATCCTCATCTGATTTAATTCTCCTCGTTAACTTCACATCATTTGCGAACTGGGACACTTCTGAGTCTATCCCTTCCATCATGTCATTCACATATACCAAAAATAGCACTGGTCCTAGGACTGACCCCTGTGGGATCCCGCTCGTCACAGGCGCCCACTGTGATACCTCATCACGTCAGGTATTCTCTGATCCATTGCAGTGCCCCTCCTGTTATACGCGCCTGATCCTCTAGCTTCTGCACTAATCTTTTGTGGGGAACTGTGTGTGTGTGTGTGTGTGTGTGTGTGTGTGTGTGTGTATGTATGTGTGTGTGTGTGTTAGTTAGTTAGTTACCATTTTGTCCTAGGCACATGTCGATTAGACACTAGGCCTGTTGTATGTGTGTGTGTGTGTGTGTGTGTGTGTGTGTGTGAATGTGTGTGTGTGAATGTGTGTGTGTGAATGTGTGTATGTGAATGTGTATATGTGGGTGTGTGTAAGCGCGTGCGTGTACTAACCTATAAGTGGTTACAGGGGTCGAGTCACAGGTCCTGGACCCGCCTCTTCGCTGGTCGCTACTAGGTTCACTCTTCCCCGGCTCCATGAGCCTTGGTGTATCTAAGCTCCGTATGAATCCTGCCTCTACTACTTCATTTCCTGACAACTCTAAGGCTTACCAAATACTTCCTGAAAGCCCTACGACTCGTCGGAGTTTTCAAGTTCCAGTTCTGTCTCTGTGTTGCTGCATCTCATCTCTGAAACTTTCTGGCCCTGTTCACTTTGTCAGTTCCTCTCAGTATTTTATAAGTCGTTATCAGGTCTTCCTCATCCTTCCTGTCCTCCAGTGTCATCAGGATGAGTTCTCTTAACCTCTCCTGATAGAACATACCCCTTAGCTCCGGGACTAGTCTTGTTTCAAACTTTTGCACTTTCTCTAATTTATTGACGTGCTTTACCAGATGTGGTTTCCATACTGGTGCTGTACACTCTAATTTGGGTCTGACGTACACAGTGTACAGTGTAGTGAATGACTTCTTACTCAAAATGTCGAAACACTATTCTTAGGTTTCCCAGGTGCCCATATGCTGCAGCAGTTATTTGGTTGATGTGTGCCTCAAGGTATGTACCCCAAGATTCTTTTCCTTGAGTAAGGTTTGCAGCCTTTGACCCCCGAGCCTGTACTCCGTCTGCCATGTTGTCCTTCCCCAAGCATCATGACTTTACACTTATAGAGGTTAAACTCCAGGAGCCATTTGTCGGACCAGGACAGTAGCCTGTCCAGATCTTTTTATAGTCTTTACTGATTCTCGTCCGTTGGTATTCTCCTCATTAGTTTCTCGTCGTCTGCGAAGAGGAATACATCATACTCTATCCCTTCTGTCATGTCATTCACACATACAAGAAACAGCACCGGCCCTAGGACTGACCCTTGTGGAACCCCATCCGACACATGCGTCCACTGCGATACCTCGTCTCGTATTATCACTTGTTTTATTTCTGTCAAGTATTTCCCTGACCCATTGCAGTGCTTTTCTGCTGTTCCTGCAAGTTCTAGCTTTTGAACCAGTCTCCTGTGTGTTATTGTGCCAAAAGCCTTCTCATAGTCCAAGAAGATACAGCCTACTCATAGCTTTCTCTCCTGTTTTACTTCCGTTGCTTTGTCATAGAACTCCTGTAGGTTTGGAACACGATTTTCTATCCCCGAATTTTTTTTTAGTCTTTAAGGTAGAGAAGGCTCGGTTTACGGAATACAGGGATACCTTTCTCGAATCGCACGGCGAACGAAACACACGTAGTTACGAAATCGGTGGTTAGACCGTGAAATAAAAATTACTTCCGTGCTCCGAAAGCCCTGATAAATCGACGTTAAACATATGACGGAAACTTTCAGACAGCCGTGATATATGGCCCTCAGACCTCCGCGTACTCTTGACAGCCTCGAGATTCTGAGAAATCGATGCAAGATTACGTAGACCCCGTGTCAGCCTCTCGCTCACTCTGAAGGCTGGAATTTCTCGCGTGGATAATGTATTGTTTTCTTGCCCGTGATGGCAGTGCGTCCTTACGCTGAGTGGTGGGTGCGTGTGTTCTCACGAAGTTACTGAGACCGTCAAACAAGTGACTGGTCACCAGCCTTAAACAGCGATCGGTTACACAAATATAACCCACACATAGGAGAGACAAGCCTTGGATGACGTTTCGGTCCAACTTGGACTATTTATAAGTCACACTTACACACAAGAGTAAGGAAGCCAGTTTGTCTGTGCTCGGTAGCCCCTTGTTTTCGCTTCGTATTTATCGCCTTTATCTTATAAATCATTTATTGGACTTATGGTATGGTATAATTGGTTACGTTTTATCGAGAGATGACAATCTAACATAACCTCAAAAAACGTAACTGGAAAAACTGCTGAAACACTTACAAAGAATATTTGATGACTGTAGAGATAGATAGATAGAGAGAGAGAGACGAACCAGCAAAACAGGTTCTAGTTTCTGATATAGGTGATACAGAATACGAGAGGCCTTTGGGTGCTAGCGAAAATATAGTGCTAAATTCTAAATACGTTACTGAAATGAACACTGAGGGAATAATACCAGGTAAGGGAGGAGAGAACCCAGATTTAAGACCAGGAAACTTTGAAGAGATGAGAGAATTCCAGAATACATTGAATGGCAAATCAACGAATGTGTCGGGAGACACATTCTCCCTCTACCTTCTTGTCAGAATGTGCCGGGAATCAGAGGAGAACTTTATACTTAGAAGATGAAGAGAAAATGGTCAAAACAAAGACAGCCTATAGTTCAACAAATGAGGAAGAGAGCAAGGAAAGTAAAAAGATCAAAGGAAAGCTATAGAAGGCGAAGAACCAACGAAAAACAAAGAAATAAGCAGAAGAGTCAGAAAATAATATGCAAGGGAAGAGAGAAACCAAACGACAGTGGTTACTGAAAAAGAAGAGAGACGACAGTGAAAGACCAGGTAAGAAGACTGAAGAAGGAAGGAAGGACGGAGAACCCAAGACCAGTCAGTCTGTGAGGAGTAAACAAAACATACTGCGTGAACGTAACTTCATCAATAATTGTTTCTAAAACTACGCTTGTGTTTCATTGCCTGTCTCCTTATTTAATAGTCGTATTACGCCTTTTCCTTCCGCTCATTTGACATCCCACTAGTATGTAGCACCTTTTCCCCAGCTTTATATTGTACCTCATTAATTCTGTGGACACCGATAGTCAAGGGATGTGTCTTTTGGTCACGTAAGTAGTTAATTTTCTAAAGGGAGCAGAGTAAATAAAGTAAGGCATGATGATTTATGTGGTAGTGTGGCTGAGCTGGAGGCGGCCTACAGTGAGGTCAAGGTGACGTCAGCTTACAGTGAGGAAGGTCACCGATTCTCAGAAATATGTCGACTTACAATACAGCATTACTGAACATTTAGTGTGTGAAAAGAAACGTTCAGTGATTTTTACACTAGTAAGAAATGGAAACAAAGCTAAAGAGTTATAAGGAGCACTGGTAACGATTCAAGGATTGTAACACCTGGCAGTAAATAAATTCAATATAAAGCGATCGACGGGGCAAGACAAGGGCAAGGCTGACACAGCAATGGTAAATTTCTTTTCCCATGTATTCCTTCATTACTTATTTACAAAGTGAAGATATTAAGTATCAATATAATGTTGAGACAACCAAGAGCCACTCAAAGCAACGAGTGGTTTGGTCCAGAGTAGGCGAAAATCTGCCTCCCTACCAGGCAGGCAGGTGTGACGCCACTATGGCTGAGGAAGCAGGATCTAACGTGATTGGTGAGTGAAGCTGAAAAATAAATACAGCATTGGCCCAAGAACTGCTATAATCTGAATTGCGAGTTCGCTGGTCGAGAGGGCACGTCGAATAAAGTGTAACATACTCAGCTCACGCCACAAGAGCCTTCGGCAGTATTCCACATTACTTTTGCGCAGCAGTGTAATGTGGAGTGTTCATACAGACACCCAGGGAAAATCCTGAAAAGTGGGTGGATGGAAATGGTTGGTTTAGTGAAAGACTTGCTAAGTTTGGGCCAGTAGGCCTACTGCAGTGTTCCTTCATTCTTAGGTTAAAATATCAGGTACTACTGGTGAGGGATTCAGTTGTAAGACAGCACTCAAAAATTCTGCTGAAGCAGCAGATATAAGAAGCTGTTTCTTAGGTGAGAGTAAGAAAGATTTTTGTGAAAAAATTTACAGAGACGAAATACAAACCAGAGAATGCAATTTTCATGAGATTGGTAATTAGAGGATTACTGCCAGGAAATACCAACACAGTAAAGCCATCGGTCTAAATCAGAGATTTAAGTATTTGTGCGAAAAGGACGATGCTCTAGATTATGTAGACCCTTGGCGGTTTAGATCATTATTAGACTATAATAATAATAATAATAATAATAATAATAATAATATAGATTATGTAGAACCTTGAGACGGCTTCAGTAGTGTCAGAATCTTATTCAAGCGAGACGATCTTCATTTAGGCAACGTGGGAAATGCAAAATTTGAGTGAATGTTACAGGGGGAGTTACATGTGTGAAGAGTGTGACGGTGGAGGGAAGGACTCTGGTAGGCGGGGAAGAGGACGAGGGTACGAACACCTTGCCACAGTAAGTCAGATAACCAGTGGGGCATGAAAAGTTATTTTATTTTACCGCATATGGGTGAATTACAAGCTTTTGCACAAACTTTCACACTGAATTTCAAAACAAGATATCTACTATCAGTATACTTATTATCGGAGTATATAGATTTTTTTTTGCTCTAAGTGATTTTTGGTTTGACATAAACAACCACAAAATAGCAGCAACAGCTTTGTCTGGATACAATATTTTAATAATTTTGTCACCCATAAAGGCGGTGGTGAAGTGACTATATGTTTATGAACAGCATGCGGCAGAAATTCAACAGTATGAGGCATATGATTTGATTCTGTAGAAATCCAAGCCAATGGAACAAGAAGATTATATTCATTGTAGTACGTTGCCCCCAAACTAAACCAGGACGATGACTGACTTTTGTATGAAGAACTAAAAAACAATTTTTGAAAACAAAGATGATTTTTAATGAGCCAAACAAACTGGAGTACTATGAAGAGACCTGGAGGGAACCAGTCTTTTCACCATGATCGAGGACAACTTTGTAACTCAAACTGTAACTTTGGCTACTCGGGGCAACAATATTTGGGAACCTATTCTGAATACAGATTTCGAGCTTATCCATTCTTGTGAGGTAAGAGACGAAGATGTACTGGAGAGGATGCAGAGAAGACCTGACAAGTTCGTACATTCGCTCAAACCTAATAAAGAGGCACTCAGAGCACTCAACCTTTACTCTTGTGGGAAAAACAGAATACGAATGGCTGTGACACACTCGAACACGAAGGACTACGTGAGGTGTTGAATAAATACATAACATGACAAAATGAGAGGCAGAAGATGCAACACGAACGCATGCAGTTCTTTCTGATAACAAAATAATAACAGAATCCAATAAGTTACTTGCTAAAGTTGAGAATGCGAAGACAAGTTATTCAATAACCAGCTGGAGAAGCACTTTGTAAGTAGTCTAAAATTCCACAAGATACTACGCTGGGGCAAATTGACAACTAGTTCCTAATATTTGTTAATAGTATTAGTATTTTTAGTAGTAGTAGTAGTAGTCGTTGTAGTAGTAGAATTAGTAGAAGTAGTAAACGTAAGTGTTTGTCATAGTCATAGCAGAAGTGGTGAAGTAGAATCAATGGTACATAGCTCTGAGTGGCAGATGAGTAACACAAGTAACTGACATAGAAACAGTACTAATTAAGTACTAATTACATCTCTCATTTTTCTAATATGGTTTGGTACGTTTCTCATCTGTTTTCATTCTGGCAGTGGCCGGAAGAAGTAGAGGGTGGGGAGAAAGCCTTCAGCTTTTCTATCATTGACTCGACCAGCTAAATAATATAAGATACTGTTAATCTAGACAGAAATAGATAATTCTCGTAAGCAGTTAGCCTCGGTGTTGACTTCCAAGTTCTCTGCTGTTTGGAGTTATTGCCATCTACTTCCAGGTATCCGTGTTAATGCTTAATCAGCTACTAATACAGCTGATGTGCTAAGTTCCACCAGGAGTCTCCTCACTTCTTTATTAGTTTGGATTTAGCTTATCTTCTATTCTCTGTTTCTCCTTCATTTTCTGTGTTTGTTTCAACTTGGCTTTGTGCTTGCTTCCTTGTTTATACATTTTGTTTTCAGCATTTTTTGTAGTTTCTCTGTTCTCCAACGTTGGCTTTGCGCTACTTTTCTACGTTCTTTCTGTTCGTCCTTGTATTGTTGCTTGAACAATAGCTTCTTCCATGTCCATTATCAATTCTTTTACAAATAGGTAAAAATTTGTCTGACACCTCTTTGTTCTTCTAGCAAAAAAAAAAAAAAAAACTTATCCTGGGTGCTTTTGTCCAGTGAATTCAGCGTCCAGCTGAATTCACTGAGAAAACTTCTTATTCATACTGACCTATGTAATGATCACTGTTCCAAAGAGTGCCCCATATTTAATTTAATACTTTATAAGATATAAACAACTGTTGGAGGACAGATGGGCTAGTGTGAATATAGGCAATGGGCTAGAAGATGTATAGTGTTAGAGTGTTCAGCAGAAGATTGTGGTTACAGGAAAGTGGGTGCGGGAGGGAAGAAGAGCGATTGGTGGAATGATGATGTAAAGAGAGTAGTAAGAGAGAAAAAGTTAGCATGTGAGAGGGTTTTACAAAGTAGAAGTATATGGAGAAAAAAAAAAGAGGTTAACAGAGTGGTGAAAGAATGTAAAAAGAGAGCAAATGAGAGAGATGGTGAGATGTTATCAACAAATTTTGTTGAAACTAAGAAAATTTTTTTGAGTGAGATTTTTAAGTTAAAAATAGGAGAGCAGAGTTATTAAAAAGGAGAGTTAGAGGTATTAGGAAGATGGAGGGAATATTTTGAGTAATTGTTAAATGTTGATAAAGATAGGGAAGCTGTGATTTCGAGTGGGGAAAGTGCGTGGGGCAGTAGGTAGAATGAAAGGGAGTAAAGCAGCTGGGATTGATGGGATAAAGATATAAATATTAAGAGCACGTGTGGATGTAGTGTTGGAGAGGTTAGTGCTTTTATTTAATAAATGTATGGAAGAGGGTAAGGTAAATAGGGATTGGCAGAGAACATGCATAGTTCCTTTGTATAAAGGCAAAGGGGCAAAAGAGTGTAAAAATTATAGGGGAATAAGTCTGTTGAGTATACTTGGTAAAGTGTATTGTAGAGTTATTGAAATAATTAAGAGTAAGACACGAAGAGCACGATAGCAGATGAATAAGGAGGCTTTAGGAAGGGTAGGGGGTGTGTAGACTAAGTGTTTGCAGTGAAACATAAAGGTGAACAGTATTTAGATAAGGGTAAAGAGGTTTTTGTGGCATTTATGCTTTTGGAAAAGGCGTATGATAGGGTGGATAGGGACAATGTGGCAGATGATGCAAATGTATGGAATAGGAGGTAGGTTATTGAAAGCAGTGAAGCGTCTTTACGGGGATAGTGAGGCTCAGGTTAGAGTATGTAGGCGAGAGGGAGATTATTTTCCAGTATAAGTAGGCCATAGACAGGGAAGTGTGATGTCACCATGGTTGTTCAATATATTTATAGACGGAGTTGTAAGAGACGTGAATGCTCGGGTGTTGGCAAGAATTGTGGGAGTTGTCACAGTTTCTCTTTGCTGATGACACTGTGCTTTTGGGAGATTCTGAAGAGAAGTTGCAGAGGTTGGTTGATGAGTTTGGTAGGGTTTGTAAAAGAAGGAAATTAAAAGTGAATATAGGAAAGAGTAAGGTGATGAGGATAACAAGAAAATTAGGTAACGGAAGATTGGATATCAGAATGGAGGGAGAGAGTATGGAGATTAATGTATTCAGATATTTGGGAATGGACGTGTCAGCAGATGGGTCTATGAAAGATGTGGTGAATCATAGAATTGACCAGGATAAAAAGGTTAGTGGTGCACTGAGGAATCTGTGGAGACAAAGAACTTTATCCATGAAAGCAAAGAAGCGAATGTAAGAGTATAGTTATACCAACGCTCTTGTATGGGTGTGAGGCATGGGTGGTGAATGTTGCAACAAGGAGAAGGCTGGAGGCAGTGGAGATGTCATGTCTGAGGGCAATGAGTGGTGTGAATATAATGCAGAGAATTCGTAGTTTGGAGATTAGAACGAGGTGCGGGATTATCAAAACTATTATCCAGAGGGCTGAGGAGGGGTTATTGAGATGGTTTAGACATGTAGAGAGGATGGAACAAAATAGAATGACTTTGAAAGTGCATAAATCTGTAGTGGTGGGAAGGCGGGGTAGGAGTCGGCCTCGGAAAGGTTCTAGGGAGGGAGTATAGGAGGTTTTGTGTGCGAGGGGCTTGGACTTCCAGCAAGCATGCGTGAGCGTGTTAGATGAGCGAATGGAGACAAATAATTTTTAATACTTGACGTGCTGTTGGAGTGTAAGCACAGTAACATTTATGAAGGGATTCAGGGAAACCGGCAGGCCGGACTTGAGTCCTGGAGATGGGAAGTACAGTGTCTGCACTCTGAAGGAGGGGTGTTAATGTTGCAGTTTTATAACTGTAGTGTAAGCGCGCCTCTGGCAAGACAGTGATGGAGTGAATAATTAAATTTTTTCTTTATCTGGCCTTTTTGGCACACGGCAGATGTGTTAATAAAAAAGAATAACTAAGAAAAAACAAGCTTTAGCTTCGCCATTTTTTTTTTTTTAATTTTAATTTTTTTTAATTTTGTCTAGGGGCCACATAGGGCCCTCGACTCTCTTGTTGCATGCCTCCAGGGATGAAAGTCCCTTGAATCATTAACAAAGTCTTTACGCTGCTTAATTCCTCTACCTTTTATGATTATCATTTTGATTTTTAGTTGCTGGGTATCGGCCTTCAAATATCAATCACGAAAATCTTCCACTATATAGACTGAGAAGAAAGTGATGCAGTCTAAGTCTGTCACTGATTTACTCATGTTTTTACTGTTGTTTTTAATCAATAGTGTTTAGTAGGATTTGTGTGGGGAGTTGTGTGAGGCAGGATGGGAGTGGGTGTGGTGTATTAAAGGAGTGGTGTTGGAGAGGGCGTGTACCATGGGTCGAAATCGCAGGAGATGATTAGAAATGTTAGGCGAGGAGAAACGGGGAGCAGATAAGTAAATGTGAATTGATGTAAGGAGCTTTAGCTGTCTGCAAGATGTGGCTGTGGGATACAGAGTCTTCATTTGTCTAGTTTTGTCTGTCTGTCTGTCACTTTTTCTCTTTTCTTTCTTTCTCTCTCTCTCTCCCTTCCCGATATTTGCTACGCTAACCCATTCTCTCTCTAATCTTTCTTCCCTCTTCTTCCTCCGTCTCTCATTCCAGCATCACTTTCGTCAGTTCTTGATTTCCTCGCGAGCATCCACCCGCTTTTCGTCTTACATTCTTTCTCTTTCTTCCTTTCACATTCTTACTCTCTTTTCCCCTTCATGCCCTTATTCCCATTCTCTTCCACTCTTTCTCTCCGTTCCTCTCCCTCTGCCTGTCTCCCCCACCTGGCAATATCCGGGCAGACTCGTCAATATATTCCCTAATGGTTGCCGGTCTGAAGCTGAGCTTCTTCTTCCTTCCATACGCCTGCCCACCTCTCTCACATTCCTGGCAGTCCAGTTCATATCCCGCGGAATTTCAATTGAGGTCTCATATGGACCAACTTTTCTGGAGGTTTTGTGGCATGAGGCCCCCTGGTGAAATGTGTTTGATGGGAAAAGGGAAGCTTTCCTTTTCTCTCTCTGATTTGCTTTGCCAAATCCTCCACTATTTCTCAATCCCTATTTGTTTCTCTAATATGAGATCTCTGATTGTCTAGTTACAAGAGGCTGTCCTTCGAAGTCATACAATACTATCCTAACTCCAACTCAGGAAACACTAAGTCAGCGTCTCCACTTTCAGGCTGGTTCCTATCTTTACAGATTGCATCATGTCTTAGCTCTTCTATCTCTAACATGCCAACGACTCCGTCTCTACTGGCATTTTCATGAAGGAAAGATTGATTCATCTTCTGTCCTATAATTTTCAGCGATAAATCTTGGATTCTCTTAAAGTTTGGCTATATTCCTCTAGATATGAATCTCTTCTGTCTTTCCTCCATGATCATTGGTGCTCCTTGCACTCTCCTACAAGCCACTTCCATCACCTCGAGATATCAAAGAGTCTTCGTCTTTCCTCCATTCTCAAACGTGCCTCTTCCACGTTCTTACATGCCACCTCCAGCAGAGGTCAACGCGCAATTCTTCTCTTACCAGGTTTTCTGTATTTAATTAATTTTTGGAATCCGATCCTTTCTTGCTAGCAGACTCTCCTCCAGCATTCCTTCATCTCTCGTGTGATTTTACTGTGTTTATTTCAGCTCTCATATGTATCACAAGGATATTAATTATAATTCACGGATATATTACTGTTTGTTGCCTTCCAGCTCCCCTTCCTCTCCCTTGCACCTCTCCCTCCCCTCCTTCTCCCTCGCACTCCTGCCCCTTCCTATATATTTATCTGATTGTGAGTCTTTACCTATTTTTCTATTTTTAATACTGATTTTTACGTCGAGCTGTATCGATCGTTAAATGGTGCTAAAAATATCAGAACTCTCCCACCTCTCAAACAATGATTATTATTATTATTATTATTATTATTATTATTATTATTATGCTCATAGGTATTTCATAACCCGCATGAGTCATACAGCTCCTGAGGAATGGGAAGCAATCAATTTTGATCCGAGGGAGAAGGATTAATAACTTCACCAGACTCATGGAAGCACTTCCTTGAAGGTACAATAGTGCTGACGTTCACTCTGGTGACCACAGGAGGTTAAGTTAGGTTAGGTAAGGGTTGTCAGGAAACAGGACAAGTGCTTCCTGGCGAGGGTCTTAATTATATGACCCGCAGCTGGAGATTTTGGTCATCTTACTGAGGCCTTTTGCTGGCTTATCGGTCCACCCCTTAAAAAATTATGTTTATAATTATAGCCAATAGATTTCTCTGACCACAGGAGAAGAGATCAGTTTGGTAGGAAGACGAAGCACAAACTCTTCAAGAATGATTTTCAGTGCTCTAGTTTTAGGTTATTTTCTACTTTTTCGCTTTAATCTAGCAGATTACTAGGTTCCTGCATTAAAACTCTCTTTACAAACACACAACCTCGTGTGTTGAGTATAAAACTCAGTTTCACTGAAATAATCTGGTGTACTGAGTACAAAACTGAGGTGTACTGAGACAGTCACGTATTTAGCACAAAATTCTATTTTACTGTTGAGTACAAAACTCACTTTTACAGTCTCGTAAATGTGAGTACAAAACAAAACTTTTACAGAGACATGCACTTGTGCGTTGAATTAAAAATTCACTTTTATAGTCACAACTGTGTTTTAAGGTTTAAGCTCACTTTTACAGATGCTACGCTCCACTATGCTTGCTGTGCCAAGCTTCTGGTCACTAAGCTCACTAAGCTTGGCATAGACACTGTGTCAAGCATCTATGCCACGCTAAGCTTGTGACAAGCTTTTGTAACACATTAACCTTGCTGTGCCAAGCTTCTATACCACACTACGCTCGCTGCTCCAAGCCTATTCACCACATTAAGCTTGCTAAGCCAAACCTCTTCAACACCACTAAGCTTGCTGTTCCAAGCCTTTTCACCATACTAAGTCTCACAGTGTTTGGGTGTTATTTCTTCCTTTATCACGTATTTTCCTGTTTCTCGTTCGTTCGCTCGATCTGGCTCCTTTATCTACCACCCTGGCGACTCTATAACTCTACGTTTGTAATATTTCGTCCATTAAGTACTTGTAAACTCATTGTGTTTCTATATGAGATGAAGGGTGGGGACGGCCGGAGGGAAGCCTTCATGTCGGTCAAGTGATCCCGATCCAATGAAGTCTAACTCTTTTTCCCTTCCTTGGATCGAGTTGGATTACAAACCTTTCCAAAAGAGCCGTATGATCCTACGAGTTTATTGCTCCATAATAATAATAATAACTGCATTTGGATAGGCAGAAGTACTGCAAGCGTGTATGGTGGTAGTGGTTGGGGTGGTTGTTCACTGGTGGTGATGGTGGTAGTTGTGTACGCATGTACCACAATCGCTACATAACCACCAGTGCCACTACCGATAAGCAACCACTACTGCCGTCACCACCGCAAAACCACATCCAATACTGAACAATACCATTAGTAAACAACCACCACCGCTAAATCACAGCTACCATTAAGCTACAAAAGTTCCCACTAAACAGCCGCAACTACCAGTATACCATGACTTCAGTAAACCATAACTACCTCTAAATAACCAATATTGAAACTAAACACCCACAGCTACATGTAAACTAATTCAATTCCACCAAAAACATCCAACAAATAGCGTCCATAATTCCTAAACAACCACACCTACCATTAAACAACCACAACTATTAACCGCAACTACCATTAAACAACCGCAACTATCATTAAACAACCGCAACTACAATTAAACAACCGCAACTACCATTAAACAACCGCAACAACCATTATACAACCACAACTACCATTAAACAACCACAACTACTATTAAACAACAGCAACTACCATTAAACCACAACTATTAAACCGCAACTACCATTAAACAACCGCAACTACAATTAAACAACCGCAACTACCATTAAACAACCGCAACAACCATTATCCAACCACAACTACCATTAAACAACCACAATTACCATTAAACAGCCGCAACTACTGTTAAACAACCACAACTACCATTAAACAACATCAACTATAATTAAACAACCACTACTACCATTAACCAACCCTCAATCATCACTAAACAACCAGAACTACGTATAAACAATGAAACTATAGAATTAAGCTCTTCTCAAGGCAGAGGGACTGACCTCCCCTCAAAATCTACTTCAAGCTTGATGGACTGATCACATTACCTCGCCACTACTACATTTTTCAAATTCATTTTCGCCTATATTTGACTGAAGAAGCCTACCTTTCAACAATAAAGATACCAAACTGCTTCGCATATGCCTTACTCATCTTCTTATTGGTACTGTATACTATTTTCATAACCACAACTACTACCAAATAACTACTAAGCAACCACAACTACCAGAAAACAACCACAACAACAACGACACAACCCCCGCCACCAACAACACACAATGCACCGCTGAAGTTTTTTGGGGGCTCAGGAGGAGAAGACGATTAAGATAATTGCAAAAGTCCAGAGTGAGGTCAGGAAATGTGTGTTTATGTGTGTGTGTGTGTGTGTGTGTGTGTGTGTGTGTGTGTGTGTGTGTGTGTGTAGTGTGTGTGTGTAGGTGTGTGTGTGTGTAGGTGTGTGTGTGTGTAGGTGTGTGTGTGTGTAGGTGTGTGTGTATGTAGGTGTGTGTATGTAGGTGTGTGTGTGTGTGTGTAGGTGAATGTGTGTAGGTGTGTGTGTGTGTAGGTGTGTGTGTGTAACTGTATGTGTGTAGTTGTGTGTTAGGTGTATGTGTGTGTGTGTATGTGTGTGTGTGTGTGTGTGTGTGTGTGTGTGTGTGTGTGTGTTTCTCCCACTTTTTCTGTTGGT
Source organism: Cherax destructor (assembly GCA_009830355.1). Taxonomy (NCBI): domain Eukaryota; kingdom Metazoa; phylum Arthropoda; class Malacostraca; order Decapoda; family Parastacidae; genus Cherax; species Cherax destructor. The sequence goes on from WNWK01000786.1 coordinate 260,170, forward strand.
TTCCATTCTCTCTCTTTCTCCCTTCACCCTATACTTCCTCCTTCCCTCCCAGATTAAACAATTTTTGCCTTTAACAAGGTAAAAATCTTTATTAAAAAATGCATCGCAGTTCAAGGAGAAATACAAAAAAATAATGGTTTAAAGTTCTTCTATCCCCTGGCCAAAACACCCCTCACCCCACCATCCTCTTCCCCTCTCCCCTCCACCCCAGGTCGAAATATGGACCCATCTAGTTGCGAATCTTGGAATAACGACTTCATTAAAATTCTCATTTAAAGACAAATCCTCCCACTTGGAGGAGATCTCTGAGAAGCCTGGTTATCGGTGGCTCCTTGCGAGATGCCCAGCTCTGACACGCAAACTCTCAGCTTCCCCACTGACAAGCATTATCCTCACCTCTGGCCTTAAAGAATTCATGTTCCAGGTTATTTCTCAGTGCTTATACGCCAAGACGTGTGAACCTCATATATATATATATATATATATATATATATATATATATATATATATATATATATATATATATATATGTCGTGCCGATTAGGTAAAACTGGTCAATTAGCAAGAACTCATCTAAAATTAAGTCCTTTCAAAATTTTCTCTTATACGTTTAAAGATATATTTTTTCATTTATGTTAATGTAAAATTTTTAATTTTGTACCAAGAGAAACTTGAAAACCTACCTAACCTTATTACAACAAGCGCAATTTAATTTAGACTACAACTAAATATATTTTAGATACGTTAACATTAATTTAATAATAAACAAACACAATGAAATATATTTTTCGTTATGTTCAGAATGATTTTGGCAAATATTGCATACACAAATTTTCCCTTGTCTTTATGGCAAGGTGAGCTTTGCTATTTAAGCCAAATCGCCAGTTTTACCTAATCGGCACGACATATATATATATATATATATATATATGTCGTGCCGAATAGGAACTTGCTATTTTGGCATAAACAGAAGCCTCTTTCCAAATAAGGGAAGCGAAAATTTGTGTATGCAATAATTTCGCACAAATCATTCTAAACTTAACGAATAAAATATATTTCATAGTGTTTTTTTTTAATATTAAATTATTTTAAACTTATCTAAAATATATTTGTGGACAGCTACCTAAATTGCGCTAAAGGTTAGGTAAGTTTTCGAAGGTTCTTTGGTATAAATTACTAATTTCATTAACATAAATGAAAAAAATTATATCTTTAAACGTATAAGATTTTATTTAGAAAGGACTTATTGAATGAGTTATTTCTAATTGACCAGTTTTACCTATTCGGCACGACACATTACACACACATATACACACACACACATACACACACACACACACACAGAATAGTGTGCATCTTTATTTATATTCGCTAATTTTCTTCCTATTTTAGGTATTAATTTGTTCCTTAATATTAGTGTACAGATAAATTGCAGCCTTAATTCCCCCTTCCCCATGCCGCAGATGGTCTTTGAGCTTAAATTATGTAGTATAATCCTACCCTACCAAATCTTTGCTGGAATTAGCATTACGGACTCTGTTATATAATTTACAAATCACTGCGTAGTCAGCATCATTAAGGTTTATCATTAACTAGTGACCTGCTTAACCAAACTTTACATGTTTCGCGAATTATCATTTACCAAGCAGAATTATCATTTACCAAGCTGAATTATCATTTACCCATCTGTATGAGACTGTAGCCTGAACTCAGAGCTTTCCATTAATAATTGCTCTTTATTGTCAAATATGTGATTTTTACGTGATCTACAGGTAACAGCTCTCGACTGCCTGCCTCCAGGCTGGTAAGGGGCTTTTGATTCAAGGTACAGATTCAACCCTTTCCTACCTTGGATTCATCCCGATTGCTTACTATTTAAAGGCACTGTATGACCCCTACAGGTTTAGTGTTTCCCACTCATTCTATTACTGATAATTCTACAGATTAAAGCTTCAGTTTTTCTTAAAATATTCTTTCTTAGCCTCAGATACAACCAATTAAAGTTGTATTTTGGACTACTATTAAAAAGCATTTGACAACCAGAACAAGAGCACTTAGTTCTTCCGTGTGAAATAATTTGTCATATAAAAATCTTATTCCAGATCCCATCAGAATTTGGCCATTCTGATGATCAAATCTTCTTGGAGCCATCTTCACCACATATTCCCCTCATTCTCGGATTATAACCCCCTGGAAAACTGGAATGCTCAGTGAATGATTTTAAAGGTGAAGTGCAATGCTGGGTCTGGAAGCTGTGGTCGCTGGCTCGTTGTGTCTCGCTGCGTGTATTAGCAACTTGCTCTCTGGAAGAGCAAAAAAATACTGGAATGTGTGTCCAGTAATATGAATGAATTTTGAAGTGAGTGATTAAGAGAGAGAAGTTAAATGTTTTCTCAAGCATACTGGACGAACTTTGGCAAAGCTGTAGAATACTTGACAACTAGAAGGATATACTTGAAGTTTAAAAATGCCGCATCAAATACTGAAGCGGAGTAGAGGAGAAGTTTTGAAGAATCAGTTACCTTAATCGGATTTTGGTAATAATAACTAACTGGATGGTGGCAAAGAGGAGGAATGCATGCTGGAATGATATTCTATAAGAATTCTGCTATAGGCGAGACAGCCTAGAAACAAGACTGAAAGTGTTTTCCAGGTCTCGGTGCTGGAGCTGTGCAGACCGACGCAGCTTGTCTGGAAGATGCAGCAGCAGCAGCAGCAGCAGCGAGTCAGCAACCACAACTGATGGACCCCAGGAAATTGCTCTGTATCCTTTCCGCTTTTATCACGGCGGACAGTTCTGAACACTACCAACGTACAGCGGTACACGGAGGAAGAGTTCCAAGTTATAAGCAAATTATTATTTTCGAGGAATCTCATCTCGATTCACCGAGTTTATTAAGTAATCCTTCCTTCTATGAAACTCATAAATTCAGTTAGTTTATTAAGGAAATTCCTCTGACAAATACAAACACACACACACACACACACACACCATATATAAGGAATCATTCAAGACTCTGTACACCGTGTATGTCAGGCCCATATTGGAGTATGCAGCACCAGTATGGAACCCACACCTGGTCAAGTACATCCGGGACTACTTTTGTAGTCCTGGAGCTAAGGGACATGTCCTACGAGAAGAGGTTAAGGGAAATCAACCTGACGACACTAGAGGACAGGAGGGATAGGGAGGATATAACGACATATAAAATCCTAAGAGGAATTGAAAGGGTGGATAGGGACAGAATGTTTCAAAGATGGGACACAGCAACAGAGGCGGGGCCAGTTGTGAATCAACCCATGCAACCACAAATATGTGAGTACACACACACACACACGCACACACACACACACACACACACACACATACACACACACACACACACACACACGCACACACACACACACACACACACACACACAGAAGAAGTTGAAGGTTTGGTACACGAATACCCATGGAATAACGAATAAATATGAGGAGTGGCATAAAATAATCAATGAGAAGTCCCCAGACATCATAGCAGCCACAGAAACGAAACTCACTGAGACAATAACAGACGCAATCTTCCCACGGGGGTATCAGATTCTGAGGAAAGATAGAAGGAGCAGGGGGGAAGGAGGGGTTGCACTGCTTATAAAAAACCGATGGGGATTTTAGGAAATGGAAGGCATGGACGAGATTGGAGAAAGGGATTACATAGGTACAATTCAGTCTGGGGAACATAAGGTAGTCATTGCAGTGATGTATAACCCACCACAGAACTTCAGGAGGCCAAGAGAGGAATATGAAGAGAGCAACAGAGCAATGATTGACACACTGGCTGAGGTGGCAAGAAGAGGTCACTCGAGCAGATCAAAGTTACTGGTTATAGGCCATTTCAACCACACGGAGATTGATTGGGAAAACCTGGAGCCACATGGGGGTCCCGAAACATGGAGAGTTAAGATGACGGATGTGGTACTGGAAAACCTCATGCATCAACATGTCAGAGACACTACCAGAGAGAGGATGAACCAGCAAGACTGGACCTCGTATGTGAGGACATCACATACGAGAGGCCCCTTGGAGCTAGTGATCACGTTGTTCTGAGCTTTGAATACATAGAGTTACAAGTGGAGAGGGTAACAGGAGTTGAATGGGAAAAAACAAACTATAAAAGGGGGGACTACACAGGTATGACGAACTTCCTGTGGGAGGTTCAGTGGGACAGGAAATTGGTAGGAAAGTCAGTAAACGAAATGATGGAATACATAACAACAAAATGCAAGGAGGCAGAGAAAATGTTTGTTCCCAAGGGCAACAGAAATAATGGAAGACCAGAACGAGCCCTTGGTTTACCCGAAGGTGTAGGGAGGCAAAAACTACGTGCACTAGAGAATGGAAAAAGTACAGAAGGCAAAGAACCCAGGAAAATAAGGAGATTAGTCGAAGAGCCAGAAACAAGTATGCGCAGATAAGGAAGGAGGCCCAGCGACAAAACGAAAACAACATAGCATCGAAAGTCAAGTCTGACCCAAAACTGCTGTATAGCCACATTAGGAGGAAGACAACAAAAACAAGGTGATCACAGGCTGAGGAAAGAAGGTGGGGAACTCACAAGAAACGATCAAGAGGTATATAAGGAGCACAACACGAGATTTAAGGAAATATTTACAGTGGAGACAGGAAGGAATCTGGGAAAACAGAAAAGAGGGAGACACCAACAAAGAAATACACACAACTGAGGAGGAGGTGAAGAAGCTGCTAAGTGACCTTGATACCTCAAAGGCGATGGGACCGGACATCTCCCCATGGGTCCTTAGAGAGGGAGCAGAGACGCTGTGTGTGCCACTAACCACAATCTTCAACACATTCCTTGAAACTGGGCAACTACCTGAGGTCTGGAAGACGGCAAATGTAGTTCCCATTTTTAAGAAAGGAGACAAAAACGAGGCACTAAATTATAGACCATTGTCACTGACTTGTATAGTATGCAAAGTCATGGAGAAGATTATCAGGAGGAGAGAGGTAGAGCACCTGGAACGGAACAAGATTATAAATGACAACCAGCACGGATTCATGGAAAGCAAATCCTGTGTCACAAACCTTCTGGAGTTTTATGACAAGATAACAGAAGTAAGACACGAGACAGAGGGGTGGGTTGACTGCATTTTCTTGGACTGCAAGAAGGCCTTCGACACAGTTCCTCACAAGAGATTAGTGCAGAAGTTAAAGGATCAGGCACGTATAACAGGAAGGGCACTGCAATGGATCAGAGAATACCTGACAGGGAGACAACAACTAGTCAGGGTACGAGCTGAGGTATCACAATGGGCGCCTGTGACGAGCGGGGTTCCACAGGGGTTAGTCCTAGGACCAGTGCTGTTTTTGGTATATGTGAATGACATGACGGAAGGGATAGACTCAGAAGTGTCCCTGTTTGCAGATGATGTGAAGTTAATGAGAAGAATTAAATCAGATGAGGACCAGGCAGAACTACAAAGAGACCTGGACAGGCTGGACACCTGGTCCACCAACTGACTACTCAAATTTAACCCCGCCAAATGTAAAGTCATGAAGATCGGGGAAGGGCAAAGAAGGCCGCAGACAAAGTATAGGCTAGGTGGCCAAAGACTGCAAACCTCACTCAAGGAGAAAGATCTTGAGGTGAGTATAATACCGAACACGTCTCCAGAAGCACACATCAATCAGATAACTGCTGCAGCATATGGGCGCCTGGCAAACCTGAGAATAGCTTTCCGATACCTCAGTAAGGAATCGTTCAAGACTCTGTACACCGTGTACGTCAGGCTCACACTAGAGTATGCAACACCAGTTTGGAAACCATACCTGGTCAAGCACGTCAAGAAATTAGAGAAAGTGCAAAGGTTTGCAACAAGGCTAGTTCCAGAGCTAAGGGGAATGTCCTACGAGGAAAGGTTAAGGGAAATAGGCCTGACGACACTGGAGGACATTAGGGTTAGGGGAGACATGATAACGACATACAAAATATTGCGAGGAATAGACAAGGTGGACAGAGACAGGATGTTCCAGAGATGGGACACAGAAACAAGGAGTCACATTTGGAAGTTGAAAGACTCAGATGAATCAAAGGGATGTTAGGAAGTATTTCTTCAGTAACAGTTATCAGGAATTGGAATAGTCTGGAAAGTGAGGTAGTAGAGGCAGAAACCATACATAGCTTTAAGACGAGGTATGATAAAGCTTATGGAGCAGGGAGAGAGAGGACCTAGTAGCGATCAGTGAAGAGGCGGGGCCAGGAGCTGAGTCTCGACCCCTGCAACCACAAATAGGTGAGTACACACGGAATACTGTATTGAGATAAGAGGTAGAGAGCAGAGAGTGCGTTGAGACGAAACAAATAGGGATGGTGTAGTGAACGAAAGCTTGCGGTTATCTTGCAGTAGGGATGGTGTAGTGAACGAAAGCTTGCGGTTATCTTGCAGTAGGGATGGTGTAGTGAACGAAAGCTTGCGGTTATCTTGCAGTAGGGATGGTGCCTCGCTCTTGGACACCGGCCAAACTAAATACATAAAAACGATTGCTAGTGATTTGTTGACGCTCAAGATAAATTGGCAGGATTGCTCAGCAGGCGCAGCAGAGACTTCAACCCAGACCAGCCGCAGGAACCGCAGGAACCGCAGGAACCGCAGGAACGCAGGAACCGCAGGAACCGCAGACACAAGCACTAAAATCTTTGAACTAATTTCTTCCAAATTTATTTATTTGGCTTTTCTTTCCCATTAGAACGAGCTGTTTCACTTGTAGCTCCATTTATCGTTGCCAATAACATTCACCTCATTAAGAGAACGCGGTTACTTGACTACTATTCATTTCTGTTTAAAAAATTAACATGGTTGTGTAGAACAAATATCTCTTACTGACTCGAAAATGCAGGCAATTTCCTGAGATGGTTTCCCTTCCACATGTTATATTTTTACATTATATCTAGACACGCAGTGTCTCTCCTCTTCTAGAGTTATAAACAACGTCCTAACAAATCAATTTAATTTTATTTACGAGTAAAATTTTAACCTGTAACATTTATGTTAGCTTAATTGTGAACACAGTCATTGTAACCTAATCTTACCGAACCTAGCGTAACTTGCACGTAAATTTCATTTTTAACGTAAGGATAATGTTTATGGATACTCACAGGCGAACGATTTTAGCTGCGGTACATAACTGATAGCGGGGATAGCAAACAGCGTAGCGCAGGAGCAAGTTAACGCAAGCACCCGTCCTTAACAAGCACCCTTCCTTAAAAAGCACCCCTCCTTAACAAGCACCCCTCCTTAACAAGCACCCTTCCTTAAAAAGCACCCCTCCTTAACAAGCACCCCTCCTTAACAAGCACCCCTCCTTAATGGAGCACATATGAAGGGAAGAGATAAGGATTTTTTACCCCACTTAGGGAAGAAGAGACTCTTTATTGCTGCGATATTAAGATCCTCTTCACCATCTGGGTAGAGGGAGGAGGAGGAGTAGATGGTTGGTGATGGAAGCTGAGGTAAGAATAGAATGGAAGAGGAAAGTGCTTGTTTGGTGATGGAAGTGGAATAAAAGGTAAGAAGGGGGAGGAGGAGAAGGAGGTTTATGTTTGATGACAGAAGAGAAGAGGGAGGAATATGTTTGGTGAGGGAAGCTGAGAATATGAAGGACCATGTTTGGTAATGGAAGATGAGGAAAAAAGAATAGCAGTGGAAGAGGAAGAGAGGAAGGTAAATTAGACACATATGCAACACTTGGGTATCTTTATTGAGGAAACGTTTCGCCACACAGTGGCTTCATCAGTCCATACAAAGGAGAAACGTGAAGAACAAGAGAGTTTGAGGTGGTCAGTCCCTCAACCTTGAGTCGATGTTGTCAGTTCATCAATCTTAAACAGAATACAGCAACATCTTGGTATCTTAATACAGGGAATTCTTCGCTTGCCTAACCCTTGGGCACGACCTACTTCAACATTGGTCAAATGTGACACCTCCTTCGACTTCTGCATCTCTCCTGCCTACAGTATATAAGCTACCTCTTCGCTCATATGCTGTATTCTGTTCAAGATTGATGGACTGACAACATCGACTCAAGGTTGAGGGACTGACCTCCTCAAACTCCTCTTGTTCACGTTTCTCCTTTGTATGGACTGATGAAGCCACTGTGTGGCGAAACGTTTCCTCAATAAAGATACCCAAGTGTTGCATATGTGTCTAATTTACCAACTCGTCGGTTCTCTGAACCATTCATCTACAGGAAGAGAGGAAAGAGCTTGTTTGGTAATGGAAGAGGGAGAAGGGGAAAGGAGGAGGAGGAGGATGATGTTTGATGATGGAAGAAGTGAGGGAGGAGTTTGCTCAGTGATGGAAGGGGTGAGAGACAGGGAAAGTATTTGGTGACAGGAGAGGAGAGGGAGAGAGGAGAAGCATGCTTGGTGATGAAAGAGTTGCAAGAGGAGAAGCCGGAAGAGAAAAGGAAAAGAAAGTGGTATCAGCTGAAATTACAATATTCCTAAGTACCAACTCGTGTTGAACCAGTCTAGAAAAAATCCTAAATCATGACATAATATCCACTAAACCTTATGATGAAAGGGATAATGAGCGGGAGGAGGGAGAGGAGAGAGCAAAAATGAGTAAAGAATGGGGAGGGAGGTAAGAATGGAAGGAATAGTAAAAAAAAATATGTATTCAGCGTAATGCAGTGGGGTGGGAGAGAGCAGGTAATATTTTTTTAATGATACGAAAGAATGTCATATTTTTTTTTATTTCTTATTACAGGATACACCAATAAGATATTTCGTATGTATACATGTCTGTATACAGATATGATATGTCTGTATACATACATACATATATCGAATAAACGTGTACTACGACTCCTTGTTGACAGTTGAGCTTATTCATGAATTTGCTAGATTGAGAAAAACGTTTAAAAACTATGTCTAAAATTATCGTCTGCTGAATATTACGCGTGTGTACTCACCTATTTGTGGTTGCAGGGGTAGAGTCATAGCTCCTGGCCCCGCCTCTTCACTGATCGCTACTAGGTCCTCTCCCTGCTCCATGAGCTTTATCAAACCTCGTCTTAAACTATGCATGGTTCCTGCCTCCACTACGTCACATTCTACGCTATTCCATTTTCTGGCAACTCTGTGACTGAAGAAATACTTCCTAACATCCCTTTGACTCATCGAAGTCTTCAACTCCCAATTGTGACCAATTGTTTATGTGTCCCCTCTCTGGAACACCCTATCTTTGTCCACCTTGTCAATTCCTCGCAGTATTTTATAAGTCGTTATCATGTGTGTGTGTGTACGTGTGTACTCACTTGTCGACTCGTAGCCCCATCCACCAGGATGTGTCGGGAAAGAGGCTGTCGAGAGTACAAACGGATACGCAAAGTCTTCCTTATAACCGTGTTTAGAGTTGCCCTTGAGCGAAACGTGGTTGAAGTAAAGGTTTATGGTGTCTAGTGTGTCATTTCATGGAACAAGTTTCGTATTTTGACTATGGCATTTGCTCAGAATTGCAGATTTTTAACTTGGTGCTCACTGTTGATTTATTGTGCAAGAATCATGTAAGTGTACACAGTCTCACTGAAAGCCAGTACATCAGTCAGTTGTATAGGCCAGCTGTATCTAGCAGTTATACCAAGCAACTGTTCCAAGCAACATCTGTATGTCCTGTAGATAAACCTTGATTCTGTAAACAGCAGCTGTATAACCATCATCTACATGTTTAGCAGTTGTACGACCCTTGTCGGTTTAGCGCTTTATTTAATTATAATAATAGCAGTTGTACCCCAAACAGCTGTAACCCAGAAGCTGCACACCCTGCATCTATAAACAACTGTATACCCAACATATGTATGTCGTGTCGAATAAGTAAAACTTGCCATTTTGGCTTAAATAGCAACACACTTCTTGCCGAATAGGGCAAGCGAAAATTTGTGTATGCAATAATTTCGCAAAAATCATTCTGAATCTAACGAAAAAAAAATATATTTCATTGTGTTTGATTATTATTAAATTATTGTAAACTTATATAAAATATATTTAGTTGGATTAGGCTAAATTAAATTGCACTTGTTATACGAAGGTTAGGTAAGTTTCCTAAGGTTCTTTTGGTACAAAATCACTAATTTTTATATTAACACAAATGGAAAAAAAATATATCTTTAAATGTATAAGATAAAATTTTAGAAAGGACTTAATTTTAAATGAGTTCTTGCTAATTGACCAGTTTTACCTAATCGGCACGACATATACACCAAGCAACTGTACACCCCAAAGCTGTATATATATCAGCTTTGCTCAGCTGCTGTGTCCAGGAGCAATACCCAGTAGCAATGTATCTTATATTCGTTCACGGACCCTCCAGTATCAACAGTTAACCCAACTAATTCGTCGAAAAATAATGACCTTGCTTCCCTTCTGGTTGTTGCAAAGGCTATGTGCCACTTCTCACCATCTTGAAGACCATTTTCCACTACCTGCTGTCTTAAAGATCACCTTCCTCTGCTTATAGCATTTCCATGCAAAGAAATGCCTCGTGATGAAGGACTAAGGTCTTTCTGTGGAAATTTTTTTAGTATGAGAAGAGGAAAAAGTTGCAAAACGGAGAAATGTAAAGGAAAACAAGAAGTTAAAGGACGAACAAAAAGGGGAGGAAGAGAAGGAAATGGAGGAGTAAGAGAAGAGGAAGAAAAACACGAAAAAGAAGAAAAATATATGCAACTGGAGTAAGAGGAGGAGGAGAAGGAACAAGAGGAGGATAGATACGTGAATATCAATTGGGTTGGCAGAATACTGATGGCCAAAACAAAGTGATCCGGTGGGGAGAAAGAGAAGGTCTTATGCTCCCAGGACCTCCTAAAGAATCCCCATGGCAAGGAGAACCTTTGGAGATGTCTCCCAGATAAATGCAGGTGATTTATTATTCTGGGGGTGGAGGTGGTGGTGGTGATGGTGATAGTGGTGACGTGGTGGTGGTTGTGGTAGTGATGATGGTGGTAGTGGTGATGGTAGTAGTGTTGATGGTGGGTTTTGCTGATATGTCACCCTCAGTGTGGATGAGTGAGGGGGCTTCCTCTCTTCCTAATCACAATCTTTAGTCTCGTTTTCCTCTCTCCTGATCATCTCTCAGTAACGACCAACTCCCAGTAATAATGAGTACTCACTGATTTCAAATCAACAATTCTGAGGGTTTATTAGTATATAAAGAAACAAATGAAAAATAAATAAAACAATAAAGAGAGAACAAATATGGGAAAGACAGCGAGCAAAAAATTTGCAGTCCACAAGAGGCGACCTCTAAAATATTATCTTTTATTTCGATGGAAATCTGACCTCTTATCTGGATAACTGAGATAAGGATAGTAAAGGAGAAATATCTCCCTACGTTGCTCATCCTCCTCTATTTCGTATTAAAAAACAAACAAGGACTCTTAACGGGTATTGCAGAAGTGAATGGAAGGCTTTGGCTACAACTACCTCTACTGTCTGTTACCAGTTCTGCTACATACATTTTGTGCTCTAGGTGAACTGTAACCAAATGAATATTTGGAGAGGATCTGCAAGTGTCGCCAGGGTGCTGATAGTCACTGGTGAGTGTGAACTATGACTAGTAGAATATATTTACCAAGTGTTTCCAACTTAGTTCTTGAACGAATGAAATGATTTGGAGCTACCCATTATCTGCTTGTGGAAAAAAATAGCATTAATCACATTACTGTTAAGTCATTTCAACGGTAATTCACATCATTTCTAATTATATCGTCTTGTAGATGAAAAAAAACAGATTTAAGCTTGAATATATTGATTTGTTTTCATTATTTAGAAAACATTATAGGGCATCAAATGTGTTTACTGAGTTAAGGTCGAGTGATTTCAGCATTTCTTCATAAGTTTGTTCCACAATGATGGTAAGAGTTTTGTTGCTCTTCTTTGCACCCTCATGTTTGTCATCATCTTTAATTTATTTTTTTGAGGAGGAGAAGCAGCTAGGATATTCAAGGTTGGTTTTACAAGAGCATTATACAGTGTTGATACTGAGTCAGCCAATGTGTATTTGAAATTTTATGAAGGCAAGAATCCTCTTGGTCTTACTGCTGGTAGCTAGGCATCACTTGGTATATTTTAGATTATTAAGAGAGAGAGAGAGAGAGAGAGAGAGAGAGAGAGAGAGAGAGAGAGAGAGAGAGAGAGAGAGAGAGAGAGAGAGCAGAGACAGTAGAAGAGTAAAAGGCAAGGACGAGGTGAGAAGTAGAAAACAAGAACATTTTAGGAGCCTCCCAGGCAAACAAATCTCAAATTCCACAAAAAAGTTACACACAAATCTGAACAATAAAGAGAGAGAAATTTTTCAACAGAGGTGACCAGAAGTCATAAGCAATAGCAACTGCAAACTTTCCAAGTTTATGGACGGCCGTCAGACAGTTTCACCTCTGTGAGGCGTCAGATATACACCAATAAAGAACTTTCCTATGATCAGAATTTTCCGGATCTAGAAAGACGCTTAAGGCACAGTATGTGCGTGTGTGTGTGTGTGTGTGTGTGTGTGTGTGTGTGTGTGTGTGTGTGTGTGTGTGTTTCTACTCATCTGTGGGGGATGAGAAGGTTTGACTTTATTGGTATATTGAGTTGGTTCCCAGTACATCCCTACCTAATGCATTCCATTTGTTCACAACCCTCACACTGGAAAAATTCTTTCTAGTTTCCAGTTTGTGTTCGCTCGTTCTGTTGCCTTTTATCTCAAACACTTGTATCAACTTTGTTTGTCTCTGAAAATTTGGCACCACGAAAATTTCAGGCACAATACTCTTATCCTACCTCAGCTCATGTGACAGCTTAACACTAAAACACACTACTGTCTCCCGGGATGCCACCCACAACAACCACCTAACATCCAAGTGCCTACTTACTGTTAGATGAACAGGAGGTAACAGGTGTAAGAAAACATGCAAACATGCATACATCTCCACCCTCTCCAGGACTGAACCCTTGTCCTTGGATTGGGAGCCTCTGTGACTCTCCTACTGATGCGAGATCTGGCTGTCTTCACATACTTTCATATCCCAGCCGACGTAGTCCGGGACAAGCCTTGTAGCAAACCTCTCAACTTTTCCAATTTTCGTTTTTCATTCCAAATGAGATGGGGCTAGATGGCGGTGCTGCATACTCCGGCACCGGTCTCATGTATGCCGTCTGTAGTGATCTGTTTGTTCAGATTCCCGGAGGCAAGTCTTATATTTGCCAGCCTTGCATACACCACCAGTGTTATTCTGTTTGTATGTACACTCGCCTGCCTCGGCCGAGTGTGTTTAGTCATCTTTATTTGTAGTTCCATTTCTCACTCGCTCTTACTCAGGAAATTCCTTGAGGTGACCTCCTTTTGCCCTCTCTCAATAATCCAAGCACATAACTACTGCTCCCTCTCTCTTTCTCTCTCTCTCTTGCTTTTGCGTTCACTCTCTTGCTTTTTGTTTTTCTCTTGATCTTTTGCGTACGATCTCTTCCACTCTCACTCTTGCTTTCCTGCTAACTCACTTTGCTTTCCTTGCTAACTCACTTTTGCTAGTTTACTTTCTTTCTTTCACTTTATCTGTTTTGCTTTCGCTCTAATTTTTGCTCTATACCATTTACTTACATTCTTTTGCTCTCTCGCTTTAGCTTTTTTTCTCTCTCTCTCTCTCTCTCTCTCTCTCTCTCTCTCTCTCTCTCTCTCTCTCTCTCTTACATTATTTTAAGGTTAGGTTAAGGATTCCTAACTTTATTGACAAGCTAAGAGCTGTTACCTACATCAGCTCATTGAAAGCATTTTTACTGTTATGAAACATACAAGTAGGGAACAGGATGAACTTGGAGCTCACAGATGGTTCCAACTTCATCCTGCTCCCTTCTTGTATGTTTCATAACAATAAAAATGCTTTCCAATGAGCTGATGTAGGTAACAGCTCTTTTAGCTTGTCAATAAAGTTACGAATCCTTAACTTGTAAATAGCTTGTCAATAAAGTTAGGAATCCTTAACCTAACCTTGTTAAACTCTGTGTAAAAAAACAAAAAGAAAACATTCTCTAGAGTGCTATTGTTATGCTGCATCATCTTTGATTTATTGAGAAAATAACTTTTCTTTCTCCTTCCTCCTTTCTTCCCTTCCTTCCTTCTTGCCATCTCTTTCATCGCTCCTTCCTTCCCAATCTTCGTTCTCCATATCTCTTCCTCCATATCCTTTATCATGTCCCTCATCCCACCTCTCTTTCTCTCTCTTTCTCTCTTCAATCGTCCTTCTGTCTCTTCCTATTTACTCGCTTTCTCGTCTTCTCCCTCATCTTCCCCCTGCAATCCTCTGTTTCAAAAATGATCGCTCCCACTCACTCTCTTTCCCTCCAAATCTACTGTACCCATCTGTATTTCCCACATGAGCACCCCTCCTATACATGTTATTTTCATGTGCTCCCTCCCTTGGACGCAGGTGGGAGGGAAGCAACGGGTGGAAGAGGGTAGGAGAAAACGGATAAACTGATGATGAGAAACGGGAAATCGAAAGATAGAGATGAATTAGAAAAGAGAGGGGTAGACTTCATATTCTTGGACTGGAAGAAGGCATTCGATACTATACCTCACAGGAGACTGATGTGGAAGCTGGAAGAGCAGGCAGAGTTACGGGAAAGGCATTTTTCCTTATCACAGAATGTAATGTGTCGATTCTTAGGCACTAATGTGCCTAATGTGTTCCGGTATCAATGTGTTCCGTCTGGTATCAGTATCTTTCGTCTGGTATCAATGTTTTAAGTTTCTGTTTCTATCAAATTGGCTGAATATCACGAGGGAGGACCAACAATTATTCTTTACCGAGACTTGACTTAATAAAAGGTTGTCACAGAACAAAACTTGTCCACAAGAAATCTTGCGCAACTTGTCTTGTAAGTTCGTCACCTGTGACATCAGGCGCGTCTAGCAAACTTTAGAAATGCACTAAGTAAGAACTCTGATAAACAATCTTTGAGGACGTTTCGTAAGAGGGATGTCAGACCCAGCATGGGATATGCCGACTCATTCTCCCACAACTCTACGTTTCTTGGATGTTCACAGTCACCCCTTTACCACATGTCACATTCTATTTTTTTTGTAACATGCACATTCATGGATAAACACGTTTTAATGTTATGCAACTTAATCTAACCTAACCACCCTTACACTTATTTATCTAAAATATCCTTATCATTCTAACTTAGCCTAACGCATTATATCGTAACCAAATTTTGTTCCCTTCAAGATTAGTCAAAGTAAGGACTTGTAGGAAAAGACTAAAGAACATATACTATTTGTTTTTACCAGTAAAGGTTAGGAGATCATGGGGATGGGGAGGGGGTATAGTTATGACGTTGGAGATACTTAAAGTATTCGATAAAGCCGACAATGACAGCCTTCTTGAAGGTGGGTCACTGATGCATGTCACAGACGTAAAGGAATAAGAGGCACATGATAAAGTAATTATTTACTCAAAGAAAAGTTAGAGTGCAATAAACTGAAAGAGGAAGTAGTGGAGGCAGCCTCCACCCATATCATGAACAAGTACAATATGGCCCATGAGGCTATAAATTTAGTGAGACCCTTGTCGAGTAAATGAGAGGCATCGGCCGGGAGCTGAGGATCAACCTCCCCTCCCGCAGCCACAACAACCTGAATACTATAAGGTGACTACTTTCTCTCAAGCGCTCAAACTAAAGCCACTGAGACAGACCGGAAAGCCTATGGTGGGGATGTAACGTCCCCACCATAGTGACGACACCACTGAACTAATACTCCAACAGCAGGCACCCTCCTCCCCTCCATGCCAGGGGAAGTGCAGTGCCACCACACTCACTTGCCTCCGCACTATTTCGGTGACTTTTTAGGAGACATTGATAGCATCATTATTCCTAGTTTCAGACAGACTGGAATGGGGCACTTCTCAAGGATTTTGTTTTGGGGTTACTGCCGCTGGACACTCATGGCACATTCTCCACCGACTTTGTGTTGGTTTTATTGAAGGGAATTACTCGAGGGTTATTTGTTTATTTTACCACCGTGTTATAAAAACTATTTTTGATAGTCTTTTCTTATAATAAAAAAATAAATTGAAAATATAATTAGTGATAAAATAAGCAAATACTGTATAATAATGTTAATTTCTTGCTAATGTTCTCTCTCTCTCTCTCTCTCTCTCTCTCTCTCTCTCTCTCTCTCTCTCTCCCCAGACAGACTCAGGGGACAATAAGATCACCGGTTAAATTATAATCCAGTGAAAGCAACATGAACGGATAATAAAATCAGTGAACCCCGGAGTATTAAACTCATGTGGTTCATTCAACACTGCATGGTAGCCTCAGACACTGCAGAGCTGCATGGTAGCTTCAGACACTGCAGAGCAGCATGGTAGCATCAGACACACACATTGCAGTGCTGCATGGCAGCCTCAGAGACAAACTGTAATGATGCATGGCAGCCTCAAAGAGACACTGCAGTGCGGCATGGCAGCCTCAGAGAGACACTGTATTGCTGAATGACAGTCTCAGACACACACTGCAGTACTGCATGGCAGCCTTAGACACATTGCATGCAGCCTCAGACACCCACTACATGACAGCCTCAGATACACACACTGCATTGCTGTATGGCAGTCTCAGAGAAACTGCAGTGCTGCATGACAGCCTCAAACACACACACGCAGTGCTGCATGGCAGCCTCAGACACACACATTGCAGTGCTGCATGGCAGCCTCAGACACACACATTGCAGTGCTGCATGGCAGCCTCAGACACACACATTGCAATGCTGCATGACAGACTCACACACACACACTGCAGTGCTGCATGGCAGCCTTAGACACACTGCAGTGCTGCATGACAGCCTTAGACACACTGCAGTGCTGCATGGCAGCCTCACACACACTGCAGTGCTGCATGGCAGCCTCACACACACTGCAGTGCTGCATGGCAGCCTCACACACACTGCAGTGCTGCATGGCAGCCTCACACACACTGCAGTGCTGCATGGCAGCCTCACACACACTGCAGTGCTGCATGGCAGCCTCAGACACACTGCAGTGCTGCATGGCAGCCTCAGACACACTGCAGTGCTGCATGGCAGCCTCACACACACTGCAGTGCTGCATGGCAGCCTCAGACACACTGCAGTGCTGCATGGCAGCCTCACACACACTGCAGTGCTGCATGCAGCCTCACACACACTGCAGTGCTGCATGGCAGCCTACACACACACTGCAGTGCTGCATGGCAGCCTCACACACACTGCAGTGCTGCATGGCAGCCTCACACACACTGCAGTGCTGCATGGCAGCCTCACACACATTGCAGTGCTGCATGGCAGCCTCACACACATTGCAGTGCTGCATGGAGCTTACACACACTGCACAATAAGATAAATTACAAAGCATCAGTAGGAAACATGAAGACAAGATACCAAGCAGCAAGGAAAGACGTAAGGAAGATATACCGTGCATCAGAAGAAATATTAACGAAATACTGAAGCAAGATAGGGATATATATGGAGGATATACCGAGCTTCAGGGGAAGAAATACCCACGAGATACCAAGCATCATTAGAGGACAGAAAGAGATTTTATGAGAAAAGGCAGACAAATGGAAATAAAATCAAAACAGGCAGATAAAAACAATAACTTAAGGCATAAATATAAAATATATACGCATTAGTATGGGCAAATAAAAAAAGAAAAAGAAAACGGCAACAGAGAAAACAAAATGAGTTAGAGAAGAAACAACGAGTGACAATATTTTAAAGAGAGAAATTAAATACTAAAGGGTTTTAAAAGATTTTATAAGGGAAAAGCGAGAGAGAAAAGAAAAACTTTCATCATAAGGCTAGAGCATTCCACTCTATAAAGCTAGAGCATTGCACTCGATAAAGCTCTTAAAGCAGGAGGCACCAGCATCTATCACTGTTTGACTCTTGGCAATCCCAGACGACTTACGGGACATAGATGTAAATAACATCAAGATATATGTTACCGACAAAGATGAGTTTTTACCTCATGACATATGGAGGAGCAAGGATTAGGAGAAGAGAGGGGCAGTGATAAACTGAGAGCCAGAAAATAAAGGAAAAGGGATACCTGTAAAGAGAGAGAGAGAGAGAGAGAGAGAGAGAGAGAGAGAGAGAGAGAGATAGATTTAAATATTTAGAAATTTAGAAAAACCTCTAACCTAATATGTTTACTAACTTCAAACATTCTAATTTCATATATATATATATATATATATATATATATATATATATATATATATATATATATATATATATATATATATATACGTATATATATATATGTACAAGAATTACATGCAAAATACTTAATTATAATAAGGGGGGGGAAAAGAAACCTTTAGGTCTACAAGAAAATTAACTTGGCAAGAAAAATGTTAAAGTTCTTGTGGAAAATATAGCCAGTTTTGTGGAGGAATTTTTTTTTTTCAAATTAAAAACGAGTGGTTGTTTTTATAATAAGTTCGCTGGTACACGTATATAATTAAAATGCCCAAAAATATTTTTTTTTTTTTAAATTCTTACATGGGAGAAAAGTAATTGCAAACTATGAGTTAATTGCTCATTTAATTATGAAATGTTAGAAGTCAATTACAACTTCGTATAGCTGGGGATTATGTTAAGTCGCAGTGGATTATAACTCAGGTGGAGAGGATTGTAAATCAGGTGGGGAGGATTGTAAGTCAGGTGGAGAAGATTGTAAATCAGGTGGAGAGGATTGTAAATTAGGTGGAGACGATTGCAAATCAGGTGGAGAGGATTGCAAATCAGGTGGAGAGGATTGCAAATTAGGTGGAGAGGATGGTAAATCAGGTGGAGAAGATTGTAAATCAGGTGGAGAAGATAGTAAAGCAAGATGAGAGGATGGTAAGTCAGGTGGGGAGGATTTTGAATCATGTGGATAGGATTGTAAATCAGGTGGGGAGGATTGTAAATCAGGTGGGGTGGATTGTAAATCAGGTGGGGTGGATTGTAAATTAGGTGGAGAGGATGGTAAATCAGGTGGAGAGGATTGTAAATCAGGTTGAGAGGATTGTAAATCAGGTGGAGAGGATGGTAAAACAGGTGGAGAGGATGGTAAATCAGGTGAGGAGGATGGTAAGTCAGGTGGGGAGGATGGTAAATCGGGTGGAGAGGATTGTAAATCATGTGGAGAGGATTGTAAATCAGGTGGGGAGGATTGTAATTCAGGAGGTGTTTGTAAATCAGGCTTCGAGGATTCAAATCAGGCGTAGATGATTGTAAATCATGCGGAGAGGAATCTAAATCAGTCAGAGGGGATTGTAAATCAGGCAGAGAATATTGTAAGTCACACATCAAAGAGTGTAAATCAGTGGTTAGGATTGTAAATCAAAGGTCGCTGATTGTAAATCACATGACGAGAATAATAAATCAGTGAGTGATAACTGAACATCAGATATCCATGTTTGTAAATCAGACGTCGAGGATAGTAAATTAGACGTCGAGGATAGTAAATTAGACGTCGAGGATAGTAAATTAGACGTCGAGGATAGTAAATTAGACGTCGAGGATTGTAAATCAGACGTCGAGGATTGTAAATTAGACGTCGAGGATTGTAAATCAGACGTCGAGGATTGTAAATCAAAATTTCACCAAAGAAAAACAAATGAATTGACAACTACCCAGAAACAAATTTAATTTTTCCAAAAAAATTACAACACTATAATGAACATGACGAGACACATGACGAGAATAATAAATCAGTGAGTGATAACTGAACATCAGATATCCATGTTTGTAAATCAGACGTCGAGGATAGTAAATTAGACGTCGAGGATAGTAAATTAGACGTCGAGGATAGTAAATTAGACGTCGAGGATAGTAAATTAGACGTCGAGGATTGTAAATCAGACGTCGAGGATTGTAAATTAGACGTCGAGGATTGTAAATCAGACGTCGAGGATTGTAAATCAGAATTTCACCAAAGAAAAACAAATGAATTGACAACTACCCAGAAACAAATTTAATTTTTCCAAAAAAATTACAACACTATAATGAACAACTGATAACACTATAATGTATAATTATAAAAATAAATATGTACTACTGACAACACTATAATGCACAATTGACTATTTTATAAGGTACAATTAACGACTCTATAACGCACAATTACCATCACTGTAAGTTACAACTGACAGCATTATGAGGTACAACTGACAGCATTATGAGGTACAACTGACAACAATATGAGGTACAACTGACAGCAATATGATGTACAACTGACAGCATTATGAGGTACAACTGACAGCATTATGAGGTACAACTGACAACAATATGAGGTACAACTGACAGCATTATGAGGTACAACTGACAGCATTATGAGGTACAACTGACAGCATTATGAGGTACAACTGACATCATTATGAGGTACAACTGACAGCATTGTGAGGTACAACTGACAGCAATATGAGGTACAACTGACAGCATTATGAGGTACAACTGACAGCATTATGAGGTACAACTGACGGCATTATGAGGTACAACTGACGGCATTATGAGGTACAACTGACAGCATTATGAGGTACAACTGACAGCATTATGAGGTACAACTGACAGCATTATGAGGTAAAACTGACAGCAATATGAGGTACAACTGACAACATTATGAGGTACAACTGACAGCATTATGAGGTACAACTGACGGCATTATGAGGTACAACTGACGGCATTATGAGGTACAACTGACGGCATTATGAGGTACAACTGACAGCATTATGAGGTACAACTGACGGCATTATGAGGTACAGCTGACAGCATTGTGAGGTACAGCTGATATTTCCTTCCCTGGGCTGAAGTAAGAAAGTGTGAGCGACTTCAGACTCTCAAATTGTGTTGTCGGGATTGTTATTAGAAAGCGAATTTCTCATTTTGGGAATTTTATGTGTAAAACAGTGTGAATAAATTTTTTCCCTCTGTTAAATTATGTTAAATATAACTGAATATACTTCTTTTGAACGACGTCAATATTTGATGGAGAATGCGTCTTGTGATCGGTTTGAAACTTTTAGCCCTGGAATGCGTTCCACTAAGCAAGGATCGCAATGTTATTGGGGTTGGAAAAGTTTAAATTTACCAAAATAATTTTCAAAATATTACCGCTGCTGCCTCACACAAGATGGATATCACCCATCCAGAGAGGGAAGAAAAAAAAGGATGTTATTTTCTGAAAAGCTTCGAACTTTCAGTGTTTATGGATTTCAATAAGAGAAGTAGCTGTCAGTTTCATCCATGGAAATTTTAAATTGCCAATTTTATTAACAAATTTAGTTTCCATGTAATATATAGAGAACGCTTCTTGCGGTCGCCTTCAAACTTATAAGATCTGATATATCTTAATTGGAAGTATTTTTATTTTCAATCTAGGCTTTGTACTTGCCAATTTGCCAATTTTATATATTTTATAATACTGTATTTTCTTAAAAAAAACACTACATATTTTTCTTAGAGGATTATAGAGAATTTTAAATAGAATAGGGCTGCAAAAAAGAAGATACATTGATAACGCCCAGTTTTAGGGCGTTTTTAATTTTTGCGAGTTTAGTAAGGCAATAAACATTATATTTATAAACGAGTTAATGTCAGAGTTTTATATTAGGTACTGTATTTTTGTATTCATCTCTAGTGATTAGCACTTAGTTTTGATTATAATAATAATCAACTCTAGTGAACTATTACTAAGTTAATGTCTGTGTAACAATTAACAAGCGCAGGTCCCCTCTGCTTAATTTTACATATGGAATTCACAAAATGGTTTCCAAGAGATAACTTTAGAAAGCCTCTTTCGATCAGCTTTAAACTTTCAACACTTTTGTAACCTACTTAGAAGAATGTTGGTACTGTGAATGGAGTATGCAGGTGCCATTTTCTCTCTCATAATCTTGAAATTCTATAAAATTATATTTCATTAAATAGCTCAAGCATGTCTCCTCAAAGATGTTGCCTTGATGCTGGTGACGCGATCTTGATCCAAGGAACTGGACTTATCCTCCCCTGCTATTTTTGCTATTAATTATGAGTGTCTTCGATTGGCTTCATCCTTTCATCGGTGATAACTTGTTAATGCAACTTCTGAGAGGCTTCAAACTTAATGTGTCGTTGCAGTTTAGACTCCTGGTCACTCTGAGATAATAATAGAATGCCTCTTCAGCCTATTTTCAAAACTGATGTTTTTCAGTGGAAGGATCGAACTAATTTTCGGCTGTGTCTTAATTTGGCATTTTTATTGGGGAAATTAGGATATTTGTTTTCTTATGATAACTTGTGAATGCCTCTTCTGATTTGCTTCAAACCAACATTAATAATGAACTGTATTAGAAAACGTATGCCGCACTCTGCACTATTCTCACCACGTTCATTGAGGCCCAGTGGTCTGAAGCTATGCAATACTGAGATACTATTCTTGGATCGCGCAGCAGCGACAGAAGCATATCTAGTTATACCTGTCTAATTAGTATTCCTCAAGTGTAGTTTCTGTCATTCTATCTTGTTCAAGATAGTGCAGGTTGAGCGCTCTGAGTATCTTCGTAGGAAAGATTCCTTATAAAAATAAATCATTTTTTCTCATTCTTTTCTTATGTTCTCTAATGCATTTATGTATATTCTGTAGAACAGAGACTTGTTCTGTGTCTCATGAATTTGGGTTCTCACTCGTAGACAATACAACAGATAAACAGGTGTCCAAACAGTGAATTAGAGTCATTACTCACTTTTAGGCACTGCAACAGATAAACAGGTGTACGGGACAATACATTAGCTCTAACTACAATCCACTTCGCCTCCGGTTCTAAACCTAGCTTGCAGTAACTGCCCTGGGAGCAGTTAATGTGTTATCAGGCACTAACGAGGCAATTAAGTGGGCAGTGCTTAAGAGGCCAGCGGCCCCGTGCAGGAGTAATTAGCAGGCTCCACTAGGGAGGTTAGCAGAAGAAAATGACAGAAGCATTATTTGCTTCGTTATTTTCTCTAGGGGGAGTCATGTTGCTGGAAGAGGAGATAGAGGGAAGAGGGAAGGAGAGGGGTAAGAGAGGAGAGCGAAAAGGAAATGAAAAGGATGGAAGAGGGGAGAAGAGGGAGCAGAATGAAATAAAGAGGGGAAAGAGAGAGGAGAGAAAGAAGAGAGGGGAAGGCGAGGAGAAAGAGTGGACAGGAGAGAGGAGGATGAGCAGGAGCAGGAGGAGGAGGAGGAGGACAGAGAGAGAGAGAGAATAGAAGGCTAGAACGAATAAAATATATAGTGATAATGGCGAGGGAGAGAAACTGGTGAGTGTTTGAGAGGTAAAGACAGTAGAAGTTAATAGAGGTGGTAAGAAATGAGAGGGACAAAAGGAAAAATGGAAAGTGGGAAGAAAGTGAAAACGAAAGGTGAGAGAAGGGAAAGAAGAGACCGAAATGAAGAATGGAGAAAGATAAGAGGGGTGGTTTAAAACTAAGAAGGGCGAGCAAGAGGGGAGACAAAGATAAATCTTGAGACTGCTAAGACAATGAATAATATTAAAATGTAACTCAGTATCAATACAGCTTTCACTTAAACGAAAAACGTCAAAACTGAAATGAAGGAAATTGATCAAAGACCGAGTTATGTAGTAATTATTATTGTGTGTCGTAAGTTTAACATAGGGCTTTGTGTCTTCAAATAATATACTCACACTTATAGATGTGCATGTTTTATTTAATATATAGCTAATGTTATTTTCGTTAGAAGTTAAAACGAAAACATCATGCTTTACAGTATTAAATATTTTTATATATTTAGCTACATTATTAGGCACGTTCTGTGCTGGCCGATTCGAGGTTCTGATTGGCTGTTCTTCTCAGCTACATGTTTGTTTGCTTGTCTGCCACCTGAGATGCAGTATGGGAGATGTGTTAAGCTCACAGAATGCTTTACCACATTCAAAATTATATTAATTTTGTGGTAGAGAATGATCTCGTTGGTGATCCGAGACATGCCTCTTTTTCTCTGCAGTACTGATGGAATTAGAATTAGTTAGGAGCTCATGACAATATTGTCAAAATCTCATCTCTCCTGTTTGTGGGTTATTTGTGCATTTTTCCAGTCAGCCAGTGAGTTGGGTGCCAAGGTATTGGTCCAGTGTGGTACGGTCGGTAAAGCACTGCGTACCTTGTTGCAAGGTTCGTAGGTTCGAGTCTCCTTCGGCCAGAGATCAGTGTTTATATATATATATATATATATATATATATATATATATATATTATATATATATATATATATATATTATATATATATATTATATATATATATATATTATATATATATATATATTATATATATATATATATATATATATATATATATATATATATATATATATATATATATATATATATATTATATATATATATATATATATATATATATATATATATATATATATATATATATATATATATATATATATTATATATATATATATATATATATATATATATATATATATATATATATATATATATATATATATATATATATATATATATATATATATATATATATATATATATATATATATATATATATATATATATATATATATATATATATATATATATATATATATATATATATATATATATATATATATATATATATATATATATATATATATATATATATATATATATATATATATATATATATATATATATATATATATATATATATATATATATATATATATATATATATATATATATTATACTCTTTAACGTATCAGGTTAACATAA
The DNA here is from genome assembly GCA_009830355.1 of Cherax destructor. Classification (NCBI taxonomy): domain Eukaryota; kingdom Metazoa; phylum Arthropoda; class Malacostraca; order Decapoda; family Parastacidae; genus Cherax; species Cherax destructor. Next base: position 284,995 of record WNWK01000786.1, read on the forward strand.
TACGTGAAGTTTGTTTGGGGTTATGGGGTGGGGGGAAAGTTTTCATCATCTTGAAAGTGCTTTCCACACGGCCGGACGAGTCAACACAAACTGGCAATAATGAATTGCTCGAGGTTAATTCAGGTAAAAATCGATTAATCGTAATGAAGAGAATAAAGATGTACACAGCAGAGCAAGCAAGACGAGGAACACAGGACTTAATACAACAACTACTGCTACTGCTGCTGCTACTACTGATGATACTGCTGCAATTTATATTTAAGGGACAGATACGTTGCTCCAATACACTATGTAGCATACACAATTTTAGGTAAGGGTTTACATTGTAGAATGACTATGGATCAATCACATAGCCACCACTATTAATTACATTTAGTATTAATTACCCTGTCACTCCTTGTTCAAAATGATCGTGTCGGCGGATGTTTGTGGGGAAGCTTTGTTTCCAACATGAATGTAGACAGTTCGAAAGCTCTAACGGACTCTGGTTAGCCTATGTAACTAGAGTCTTATATAAGCACTTTGCCTCCCGAGGGGAAATAGGGTGGGGTAACAGCTCACCCAGAGACGCACGAACTCAGAATTATGAATGTTGGAGTGATTGTGATTGTCATATTGAGAGTGACCATCCCCTCAAAGGAGGTTCCTTGACGCTGGTGAGGGTGCTCTTGATCTAGGTAATTGGATCTGTGCTCCGGTTCCCTGAATTGAGCCTAAATACCTTCCATCCCTCCCCCGCAGGCGCTGCATAATCTTACGAGTTTAGCGCTCCCCCATGATTATAATAATTATAATGAGAGTGACCAGCCGCTGCTGGCAATAATGCCCTGGGCAGGAAGCCCACAAAGCTAGACTTAGCTGGCAGTTTTTTAATTGCGTGGAGGCGGTGTTGTGATCAGGTCAGGTCGGGTCAGAACAGAGCCAAATGGTTTTATTCAGGGAGGTGAGCATCATGTGACCCGGTTTAGTTAGACGCTGGCACGTCTAATTAGCATGTTCTCTAGACGTCTGCTCTGGGACGTGAGATGGACAGTAATAAGAGTCAGTTTAAATGTACTTAGTGAACCTCCTCAACTTAGACCAGGAGAAACAAGTTAGGCTCTTGGTATCAAGAGTATTACAAGAACTTTCCAAGTGTATTGAACGTTGGTTGCAACTAATCAACGATGTTCAGATGTTACAACATCTCTTGTCAGCCAGGAGAAATTATGTGCTAATCTAGAAGAAGCGACCAAAGACATCAGGCCACTGCTACATCCCAGATGAAGGGAGCACAGCTAGGCAGGTGAAGCAAGCGACCATGGGCCTCAGGCAACTACTAGATCCCAGGTGTGGGGAGCATAACTGGGCAGATAAAGTTCTTTTCATTCCTTTCTTTGTATCTAATTAAACAGGCTACGGTCCGTTACTTCTGTGCAAGATTAGATAAAGCTGGAACTATAATACACTGTTGACAGGTAGGAGCTCATGTTATGATTCCTTTACGAGTCAGTGCGCCATATTTGCAAGCTGTGTATTTGTCCTTGAAAGAGTCACATATGTAATAGTGATCAAGTGTACTGGATCGTTATCCTGGTAATGGATCCTGGAAATGGACCTAGTGTTACGCCTTTATCATGTTTGTACATCCTATGGAACGATGACTGTTCTCTCGTTCGGATATGAGGCCTGAAAATGGGTGCGAGCTCCCCTGGAGAGCTAGGAACCATCCCATAATCACACAGTGATACAGTCACCTGCACTAAGCAAGTTGACAAACATAAGGTTCCCAAATGTTATGTTTACTGCGGAAAATACTGGGGCAGGTGTGACCCCTGAAGAACTTCACTTGTAACGTTCAGCCACTCAGATGCTTCTCAATATTATATCATTCATAACTACCTGTCAACAAGCAGTCCTTCAGCCAGGTCAAAAACTATTTGTTTCAAACAGCTTTTCGTAAAGTATTTATTAAACCGTCTCTTAAATATTATATTTGGGCTAACTTCTTCAAAGGGCAATGTATTCTAATGTTCTGTGACACCTCAAAGGGAAGGGGGGCTGGGGGAAAATTACGTCAGTATCTCTGAATTAAATGCACTTTAACACGCAAACTTGTACCTTAAATGGCTCATCAAATTCCATTGAATATATATATATCATTTTCTTCAATGTCTCGTAAAGTGAAACCTTAATTGAAGATTGTGTTGCTGACAACAGCTGAAGATTGTTATTTGCAACAACTGACGACTGTTGTTTACAGTAGATTATGACTTGTTTTTAAACTGCCGAAATCTGCTGTTTACAACAGCTGAAGACTGTTGTTTACAACAGCTGAAAAGAATATTGTTTACAAGAGCTGAAGACTGGATTCTTTACAGCATCTGAGGACTATACTGTTTATAACAGATGAAGACTGTATTGTTTACAGCTGTTGATGTGTGTGTGTGTGTGTGTACTCACCTAAGTGTACTCACCTAATTGTGGTTGCAGGGGTCGAGACTCAGCTCCTGGCCCCGCCTCTTCGCTGTCCGCTACTGGGTCTCTGCTCTCCCTGCTCCATGAGCTTTATCATACCTTGTCTTAAAACTATGTATGGTTCCTGCCTCCACTATATCTTTCTCTAGATTATTCCACTTCCTGACTACTCTGTGGCTGAAGAAATGCTTCCTAACATCCCTTTGACTCATCTGAGTCTTCAGCTTCCAGTTGTGTCCCCTTGTTTCTGTGTTCCCTCTCTGGAACATCCTGTCACTGTCTACCTTGTCAATTCCCCGCAGTATTTTGTATGTCGTTATCATGTCTCCTCTGACCCTTCTTTCCTCCAGTGTTGTTAGTCCTATTTCCCTCAACCTTTCTTCATAGGACAGACCCCTGAGTTGTGGCACTAACCTTGTCGCAAACCTTTGCACTTTCTCTAGTTTCTTTACGTGCTTGACCAGGTGTGGGTTCCAGACTGGTGCTGCATATTCTAGTATTGGCCTGACGTACACGGTGTACAGTGTCTTGGACGATTCCTTGTTAAGGTAACGGAACGCTAATCTTAGGTTTGCCAGTCGCCCATATGCTGCCGCAGTTATCTGGTTGATGTGTGCCTCCGGAGACGTGCTTGGCCTTATACTCACCCCAAGGTCTTTCTCCTTGTCAAAGTAAGCCTTTGTCCGCCTAGCCTGTACTCTGTCAGCGGTCTTCTTTGCCCTTCTCCGATCTTCATGACTTTGCATTTGGTTGGATTGAATTCGAGAAGCCAGTTGCTAGACCAGATGTCAAGCTTGTCCAGGTCTGTTTGCAGTCCTGCTTGGTCCTCTTCCGATGTGAGTCTCCTCATTAATTTCACATCATCTGCGAACAGAGACATTTCTGAGTCTATCCCGTCCGTCATGTCATTTACATATACCAAGAATAGCACTGGTCCTAGGACTGAACCCTGCGGTACACCGCTCGTCACAGGCGCCCACTGTGATACCTCATCACGCACCATGACCCGTTGTTGCCTCCCTGTGAGGTATTCCCTGATCCATTCCAGTGCCCTTCCTGTTATACATGCTTGTTCTTGAAACTTCTTTACTAATCTCATGTGAGGAACTGTGTCGAAGGCCTTCCTGCAGTCCAGGAAAATGAGAGAGAGATAGAAATTCCAAGCATATATAGAAAACTGTACTCTGACATTTATTTATCCAAGAGAAGAAATGCCAGCTGCTCTAAGTTACATCAATTACCAGCATGAAGCTATATCAGCCTGGGGAAAACGATGTCAGGTCACATTTGCATGATGGTAATGCAGGAACAATAGTAAGAATTAATTTGAGTGTGTTGGTACCCGGGGACGAAGTTGATATCCTTGGGGTGAAATTTGACTCCAAACTGACCATAAAGAACGTTGTAAATCTTGCAAACAAAGCTGCCAGGAAGCTTACATCACTTCGACATATCTCGCATCTGCTCGACAGTAGAGGTTGCAATATTCTGTATGAGGCACAAGTACGCTCACACCTTGAGTATTCTCCACTTATTTTGGTTGCCTACTCTCCGTCTCATCAGCGACTTATTGACAGAGTAGAGAACAGAGCAAGACGACTCATCTCTCGCCTGGACCCAGCCTCAATAGATCTATCATTTCAGCAGAGCCTTCAACACAGAAGGGATGAGGGCAGCCTTACTGTTATGTAAAAGGCCAATATTTCAAAAGTACAACACTTGGTTGCACTCCGAGGACAGTGAGAAGTGAGCATCTACACAAGACGGGGCCGCTAGCAGCATCTACACAAGACGGGGCCGCTAGCAGCATCTACACAAGACGGGGCCGCTAGCAGCATCTACACTTTGCACACTTCTCCAGAACATCGCCTCATCTGATATCATTTATTCCTAGGACGACCTGTGACTGGAACATGTTCGTATAGCATAATGAGCTGATGTAGGTAGCAACTCTTAGATGGTAAATAAAGTTAGGATCCTTAACCTAACGTTGTAAAACCTTGTGTAAAGAGAGAGAGAGACGGGAAGGGGGGGGGGGTTGGACGACGACTACGACTTGTCAAATGATGTCTTGACTCTGAAAGCTGTCAAGACAACGTCAATTTTTTACGTTTACAATTTCTCAATATTTTTGCACGTTCAGCGTTCTCCACATTATAAAAATATACTTCAGAAAAAGTGAACATTGTTTTATTGTCAGTTTAAAACGACCACATAAAATATAGAATGCATTTATTTCACTTCCCATTACATCTTCATCTACAAAGAGAAAAGCCCACACTCGCACGCTTACATATGCACGAATATTCTCTCTCTCTCTCTCTCTCTCTCTCTCTCTCTCTCTCTCTCTCTCTCTCTTTCGCAATCAAAAGTATTTTCCAGATAATGTGTCGACGAAGGGAGAGACGAGAAAGACTGCAAGGAGATAAATTTTACAAACATAGAGAGAGAGATAGAGATAGAGAGAGATAGATAGAGATAGAGAGAGAGAGAGAGAGAGAGAGAGAGAGAGAGAGAGAGAGAGAGAGAGAGAGAGAGAGAGAGAGAATTACGAACATGAAAGAACGATTACTAAAATGAGAAGATTTCAAATAGTGAAGAAAGTTCACGAAAGGAAGAGAAACATTTCAAAAGGGAGAGGAAGATAATGAAAATGAAAGAAGGATAACGAAAAGGAGAGGGAGGTCAAAGATAAAAAAAAATAGCATATAGCATATAGCAAATAGATTACAAGAAGGTGGAAGATACGGAAAATAAAAGATTAATTACAATACAGAGAAATAAATCAGGAGAACAAAGATAAGAAAGAAGATTAAGTTACCGGAGGAGGAGAAATAAAGAAGAGATTTTTTGGATTGGAGACGGAGAGGAGAATGGAACAGAGAGAGAGAGAGATAAAATGTTTACTAGAGATTAACTTTAAAGGGAATACCTTCATGCTATTAAAGAGCTCTTCATCCAAGGAACTGAAGCTGTATGACCCCCATACAAATTTAGCTCTTCCTAGTAAAGGATAATAATATAAATAATGATGATAATGGTAATGATTAAAAGGTGAACCAAGAGATGAAGCAACAGATGAAGGAAGAGGTGAAGCAGGACAAAAGAAAAGAGAGATAAAGCACTGGATGACGATTATGATAATGTTTTGCTGGTAGGCAGGCAGGCTGAGAAGTAAGCAGGCTAACAGGTTGGCAAGGAGGTTGGCAGGCAGGTTGGCAGGCAGGTTGGCAGGCACACAGGAAGGCTGACAGACAGGCAGACAGCCAGGCAAGGTAGAATGCTTATGGACACATCGTGTCAACACAACAACAAAAGGTCATTATGCAAGTTGAAGCCACGTCCACTGGCTTTGTTTGGTTGCAATAATGCTTTACACAGCATATCAAAGGCTCCACAATGGAGGTCTAGGTCGACTATTGTTTTTAGTCTTTTTTTATTGATGTAATGTAAAGGCAATTTTTTGACAGTTTGACACAATGGGAGGAATTCATGGTGATAGAGCGATGCACTACCTGAGATTTTTTTTTTCATTTGCAACCAGGGAATAATATGGATGGTTACTGCATGATAAGATCTTACTCTCAGATATTTCAAACACATTTTAGTCGTAATATACGTATCAGAGGGGCATAAGAATGTAGGAACACTGTAGCAGGCCTACTGACCCACACTGCAGCAGGCTAAGCAGGTGTTTTTCAAACCCAATCATTCCCGCCCACATATTTGTCCAATCAATAATCAGAGCTAAAAAAAATTCTAAAGACTCTATCAAAAAAAAGGAGACTACACTATTCCATAAAATTATCAGTAACTTAAAAGATTTTAGGGTAAAAAACAGGAAGTAGAAAGTTTTGACTCTTTGCTTATTGAAATTCTCCACAATAACAGAAGGAAAACAAGATATGGAGTTAACTACGAAGCTTCCAGACATTAAGGAATATTGCACCAAATACTTCGATGAAATTAATTCAGTATTTAATTATACCGATGCACTAATAGTGGGATATTTCAATATTCCCAACGAAAATTGAAACTATCTATCAGGAAACAGTGACCTAATACATTTATCTGATATAAGATAACCATTAGGTAAAAGCAACCATAATATTATAATAATATTCTATTTACATTATATCCATCTATCTATACACACACACACACACACAGCCAGGAGCTATGACTCGACCCCTGCAACCACAACTAGGTGAGTACACAGACACAGACAGACAGACAGACAGACACACACACACACACACACACACACACACATATATATATATATATATATATATATATACATTATATATGGGTGTGTGTGTCATGGCGAATAGGTAAAATTTGCTATTTTGGCTTAAATATCACTGCTCTTCTTGCCGAATAAGGCAAGCGAAAATTTGTGTATGCCACAATTTCGCAAAAATCATTCTGAACTTAACGAAAAAAAGATATTTAATTGTATTTGTTTATTATTAAATATTGTAAACTTATCTACAATATATTTAGATGGATTAGGCTAAATTATATTGCGCTTGTTTTAATAAAGTTAGGTAAGTTTTCTAAGGTTCTTTTGGTACAAAATTAATTTTTACATTAATATAAATGAAAAATATATACATATCTTTAAACGTATAAGAGACTTTTTTTTAGAAAGGACTTAATTTTAAATGAATCCTTGCTAATTGACCAGTTTTACCTATTCGGTACGTAGCTATGAAATTGACCAGTTTTACCTATTCGGCTATGCAGCGTTGCAAGACAGCAACAGAGAGAAAATTCTTTGAGGCATGGCAGCAGGTACCAGTGGTAACCCATGTCACAGAGGACCACCACCGACCCCAACACCTACCATCCCCCCATCTGTCCCCTCACCCTCTTCCGGGGAAAGGGGGTAAACCTCAAAAAGATTTACAGTAAGAAAGTTATAGAATATTAAGGAAAAGCGGTCGTCAACCCAAAACCGGATCTTATCAATATTAACTGATCTATTATCATATGGGTATCATTTTACCTAAGTGCTTAATACACCACCAAACTCAAGCTATATATTACATTGCATTATTATCAGATTAACTCTCAACTATCATACGTCAGAGAATGTTCCAACATATTTACCTCTCCTGCTCCATGACAATAGCACTGTTTCTTAACACAAGGACCCCAGATGCGATAAGTCACTTTACCTGACCTCTCTAGACTGTCATAAGAAACTCTCGTATACAGTATCGTGTAAGTTGCAGTTATATAAACTTGTGAAACTCTTGTACGTAGGGCCTAAGCAGACTTGCTAATACTATGGAATTCCCCATATACGGCACTACCGAAGGTGGAATGCAATCTCCGATGGGTGAGACGTATGGAACAGTATCATAGACTACCCTCAAAACGAAACTAAGAGTCATTGAATATAAACATATGCATGGTCTTCCCTACACCTACCTAAGGGAATGTTAACCTCCAATATTCTCTGTGTACTGTGTCCCAGTCAGCGGGATTTCTCAGTGAGCAATTTAATTATATTTTAGATAAGTTTACAATAATTTAATCATAAACAAACACAAATGTTCGCTTGCCTTATTCGGCAGATATATTTAACGACATGCCAGAGGTAAATGAACCAAATATGTCATTTTTTTTTTTTTGGCAGAAACTTAAATATGCTGAGAAGTACATATACGGGAAAATACAGAATTTTTATTCAGCGGAATCTGAACAGACTAAAGGAATGAAATAAAATTCGTTTATGAATTTTGCCCTTCAAGGGAGGTTCCAAGACGCTGGTGAAGGGCTCTTGATCTAGGGAATTGGATATGTGCTCCAGTTCCCTGAATTGAGCCTGATTATACATATAATTATAATTATGAATTTCAACCCGAGAAACAGCACCATTTGAATTACGAGGCAAAGTGAAAGAAGACGAAACACTGAAAACAATTTTTTAAAGCAAGGTTACAGGGCCCAAACAAGAAATATTTTGGAGCATTCTTACTGTAGAATGCATCAAATATCTTTGGTGGCATATGAAAGATTTGAAACGAATTAAAAATTGTTTTTTTTTTATGAGCTTCAACGTAGAATAATATAGTGTCTTATATACATCACATGTCAGTATGCAGTACCAGCAAAAACACAACACCTCTTCAAGAATGTTCAAAACAGAGATAAAGATCCTGACTTTAGAGAAGTGATTATATATATATATATATATATATATATATATATATATATATATATATATATATATATGAAGGAGAACAAGAGAAAGGGACATAATCATGACATACACATTAGTCAGTGGCAGTCATAAAATAGATGGTAACAAACTAATTGACAGAAGAGAACCAGAATAAGTAAACATATGAATGTAAAAAAAGCAATAATGTGCCATAGTGGCATCAGGAAAATCTTCAGTTTTAGAGTGATCAAGATTCGCTCCGTATCTCCAAATTCTGGTCCGATTGAGTCCAAGATATTAGGAATCAACAGACCCACTCGACAGTGCCGACGAGGTGGAACCATGAGCTGCGAATTTATCCATGGAGCTACAACGTAGTAAAAGCAACGTATTAATAGATCAAAGGTTATACACTAGCAAAATGCATGACCACGTCACGTGATGCTGGACATATAGGAATAGAGGGCAAAGAGACAATTACTTACTCACTTTCATCTAGTTACTGACAGAATGACAATCACGTTGTCGACAAATGTGATCAAACACATGCACGCACACACACACACACACACACACACACACACACACACACACACGCATGCGCACACACGCACGAAGAGGCGCTGTGTGAATCCCTCACATCAATCTTCAACACATCCATCGACACAGGGAGACTACCTGAGGTGTGGAAGACAGCAAATGTAGTACCAATTTTCAAGACAGACAGGCAGCGTTAAACTACAGACCAGTGTCACTGATATGTACAGTATGCAAAGTAATGGAGAAGATTATCAGGAGAAGAGTGGTGGAGCACCTAGAATGGAATGAGCTTATACACGACAACTAGCACAGTTTCAGGGAAAGGAAATCCTGTGTCACAAACCTACGGGAGTTTTATGGCAAGGTGACGGAAGTAAGACAAGAGAGAGAGGGGTGGGTAGATTACATTTTCGTAAACTGTAAGAAGGCTTTCGACATAGTTTCACACAAGAGATTAGTGCAAAAGCTGGAGGATTAAGCAGGTATAAAATGAAAGGCACTGCTATGGATCAGAGAATACCTGACAGAAAGGCAACAACGAGTCATGGTATGTGACCGAGTGGGTGCCTGTGACGAGCGGGGTTTCACAGGGGTCTAGGGCATATGTGAATGACATGATGGAAGGGATAGATTCAGAAGTGTCCCTTTTTGCAGACGATGTGAAGCTAAGGACGAGGATCAGGCAGAAGTACAAAAGGGGTGGGGACAGGCTGCAATCCTGGTCCAGCAACTGGCTCCTGGAGTTTAACCCCACCAAATGCAAAGACCTGAAAATTGGGAAAGGGCTAAGAAGATCACAGACAGAGTACAGGCTAATGGGCCAAAGACCGCAAACCTCAATCAAGAAAAAGGATCTTCGGGTGAGTATAATACCGAGCACATTTCCTGAGGTGCACATCAACAACATAACTGCTGCAGAACATTGGCGCCTAGCAAGCCTAGGAATAGCGTTTTGACACCTCAGTTAGAATCGTTCAAGACTACACCGTATACTTCAGGCCTATATTGGAGTATGCGGCACCAGTTTGGAACCCAACCCTGGTCAAGCACGTCAAGAAATTAGAAAACGTGCAAAGGTTTGCAACAAGACTAGTTTTGCAGCAAAGGGGTATTTCCTGACGACACTGGAAGACAGAAGGGGATAGGGAAGACATGATAACGACATATAAAATACTGATAGGAATTGATAAGGTGGATAGGGACAGGATATTTCAGAAATGAGACGCAGCAACAAGGGGTCAGAACTGGTAGTTGAAAACATAGATGTTGTCAGGAAGTGGAACAATCTGGAAAGTGATGTACTTTCATAAAGAGATACGACATCGCTCATGGAGTAGGGAGAGAGGGGAAATAGTAGCGAGTAAACACACACACACAAAACACCCACACAAAACACACACACCAAACACACACACAAAACACACACACAACACACACACAAAACACACACAACACACACACAACACACACACAACACACACACAACACACACACAACACACACACAACACACACAACACACACACAACACACACACAACAATGCCAGCTACTTGTTTTGGTCAACACACTGAAAACTGTCTGACAACACCTAATATCATGTTTACAAGCCCACCTGTCACAATCACATCACATTAAACCCTACCCCACCAGTCAACAAGTCTTCACATCAAGTCCTTCCCATCTGTCATCACCACCTTACATCAAGCCCCCTCCCCAGTATCCTCTTTACATAAAGCAACTCCCCCCACCTGTCACAACCAATTTAAATCAAGTAACTCCCCCACCTGTCACCACCACTTTACATCAAGCCACAAAACAGAAATTGTTTTGCTTCTCATGTAGTGAAATTTGTGAACCCGTAAAACACGAAGTCATGACCCAAAGAAGGGGTCAAGCAGGTCATGAACATCATGATGACCCGCTAAAGCGTGTCTACCTGAAGAACAAAACTTATTTCATTATTCTTGAATGATTTTTATTAGCAAAATAAAGAGTATCTGAAGGAGAAACATACACCTAAATTTTTAATGTCTCCGAAAACCTTGGGCCATAGAGCGCCTCGAAGAAGAGAGGTAAACAAGTTTGACCACAAGAAGAGGAGCGTAACTCATCTCCTTAGATCAAAGGCAGCCTTCTTGAAAGAAGATTTAATGTAAAACTCCAAAATCTACATAAATAGGACGAAGTTGGAGAGCTTCCCGTTACAGGTACCGGAATCACCGAGCCGTGATGGCTACGTGGATCTGCAGGTCACTAGCACCAACAGCCTGGTTGCCCAGGCGGGTACTAGGGACGCCTGACCTCAGGCTGGGCTACTGGAGTTGAAGAGCCTTCAAAACCGGTTACAGGTGAACACAGCTCAACAGGTAAGCTACGAGAGTTACACTAGTGTAGAGGAGAGCAGCGCCACCATCACAGGAACAACAGCGCTGCTGCTCCCGCAATGCTGTGACTGATACAGCATAACACAACACTCACTTCTTTCCAAATAACGTTCTCTGAAAGTCTCATATTGGCCCTAGGGGAAAAAAAAGAGCCCAATCCCAGACACAGTGTTGATTGGCTCATCAGTGGCGTCAGAGGCACGCTGTTTTATTGGCTGGGCAGGTTAAAAGCGGTCGCTGATTGGTCAAACACAGGTAGCAGAATACACGTTGATTGGCCGAGCTCGGCGCCGGCGTTGATTGGTCGTCCGTGTTGCTGAATCTCGTCAGACGTGAGATGAAATGCGTCAGCCATCAGCAAATTGCTTTTTCTTGTCAACTGTTGAAACAGCTGATACTGACACCAGAGTTGACACCCACGACTGATGATGACCTCAAAGTTGACACCCACGACTGATGTTGACCTCAAAGTTGACACCCACGACTGATGTTGACCTCAAAGTTGACACCCACGACTGATGTTGTCCTCAAAGTTGACACCCACGTCTGATGTTGACCTCAAAGTTGACACCCACGTCTGATGTTGACCTCAAAGTTGACACCCACAGCTGATGTTGACCTCAAAGTTAACATCCACGGATGTTTTCCGAATTATCTATTGCAAAACATCGGAATAATTCCATGTTACAAAATGCGATATTTATAAAGTATAGACATCTCCAGAGAATACTAGGTCAACTTATTTATTCCCCTCTAGCATTTATACTGTTTCTGGTTTTGTAACCGTATGTCAGAAAGTATTTTGGTCCAGTTATCCTTTAAAATTATGATAAATTTTATTGGTGTTTTAGGATTGCAACTGATAGGATACTAACGAAATAAAAATTGAGAAGTTTATTAACAAAGTTGTCTAGGTGGAAAAAATCAAAGTAAATTAATTTGATTTAATTTAGGATACAAGTTCCAACACTTGTAGTGCAAAGTTAAATTGTGCATACAGTAGTATAGTGCTGAAGGCAAATTTCGTAGCAGTAAGACTCAAGTACAGTCTGGTACGTTGTTATCAAGTACAGAAATAATATTAGCATATACAAAGGTGTGTGTGAGAATGTGTGTATGTGCTCATAGTTGTTCGTTATTTCTCACTAAGACTAGACTCGACTTAGGCTTAAACACTGACTGGCTAAACGTCTTCTTGACCAACAAGGCAATCAAAACAGCTTGATTCTCCGAACAATAATAATGTACAAAGCAGCAGCACGGAGTCAGGAACAAGAAGACAAAATAACAACCCTAACTGGGGACCATCTGCAGATCCTCCATGAAAGTCATAAAAATTCCTTAATGCTGAATCTAAGTTCAGCATAACCAAATCCCCGACTACGACGGTGCGTAGATGCCACATAAAATAGGTCAGAAGCTGGCTTGACTTAGAGTGCCGGTACGACACACAACCTCAGCAAAGTGTCAAAAATCAGTAAGTCTGAACAATGTTCTATAAACAGTTGCACAGAGTTGCAAGACGTATGTTTCGACTCGTTAATGAAATTATACTCTATCAAAACAGAGTCTAAATAACGAAGAGACGAGAGGGATGCTTCCAGGAGCAGGAGCAGAGAGCGGTGCTTGTCAAGCGATGACCAGCTACGGAGAGAGAGCTATTTTAGGAATCCACTATCCTTATAGGAATTTAAAGTTACTTTACAGATTATATTAGTGTTGAATGTCTTAGAGCTAGAATTCATTAACAGTATTTCCATCTCCTTGGATAAAGAGATTCGGACAGGTACATACATCCACATTATGTTGTACAAGGCCGAACTCAAAGTCCTTAGATCAGGAAATTACTTAGTGTTTGACCATAATTACTAGTAAAGTCAGACTAGACAATTTATCCAACACCTTGGATCAAACCTCCAGCACAGGCTCCCATTTTGTAACATTCCATATTTTGTTTGTCTAACGAGAACAATGAGGGAAAAGCAAGGCTGGTTATGCTGATAGTGATTTACACAGCAGTCGTGCAATACTTTTGAGAGAGATGATTTTTATAGTGATGGTAATGATGACGCTGATGATAATGATAGCGATGATGAGTGGTTATGGAGGTGATGGTGATTGGTGGTGGTCATTGTGATGGTCATGATGAGTGGTGGTGGTCATGGTCATGATAAGTGGTGGTGATGGTCATGATGAGTGGTGGTGATGGTCATGATGAGTGGTGGTGGTCATGATGAGTGGTGGTGGTCATGATAAGTGGTGGTGGTCATGGGTGGTGATGATGAGTGGTGGTGGTGATGAGTGGTGGTGGTGATGAGTGGTGGTGGTGATGAGTGGTGGTGGTCATGATGAGTGGTGGTGGTCATGATGAGTGGTGGTGGTCATGATGAGTGGTGATGGTGGTGGTCATGATGAGTGGTGGTGGTGGTGGTCATGATGAGTGGTGGTGGTCAAGATGAGTAGTGGTGATGGTCTTGATGAGTGGTGGTGGTGATGAGTGGTGGTGGTGTTGAGTGGTGGTGGTGGTGGTGGCGAGAGCGTCACTCTGGAGCGGTGATAAACAAGACCTTCAATCACAACCCAACAAGCGCTCATCATATATGCACAGGCTTGCCACGTCCAAATTAATGATTTTGGGGAAAGCAAGAGAGTGCTATCTGGGGGTACCGAAGTGCTATCTGGGAGAGAGGAGTGCTATCTGCGGGGAAGGACGTAAGAGAGTGCTATGGGGGCGGAGGAAAAAAAGAATGCTATCCGGGAAGTGCTATTTGCGGGGAAGGGAAGAAACTGTTATCTTGGGAGGGAAGAAGTGCTATGTGGAAGGGAAGGAATGTTATCAGGAAGGAAAGCAGTTATACTGTTCCAGGAGACAGTGAGGAGAGTGCTATCATGTGGAGACGCTAATATCTGGGTGGCGGAGGAAGGAACAATTATCTAGCAGTGGGAGGGAGGGAACAATTATCTAGCAGTGGGAGGGAGGGAACAATTATCTAACAGTGGGAGGGAGGGAACAATTATCTAGCAGTGGGAGGGAAGGAGCAATCATCTAGCAGGGAGGGTAGGAGGAGACAAGTCTGTTAAGGTCGACAATCACATGCTGGCATCCATGATTGTCGCCACTAACTACACCAAATATTCAAACATTAGGGGTTTTAAAGCAGCCGAGGATTTTAATTAATTTTTCCCTCGCTTCCTGATTATTGGCTTCACAATTGTGAAATGCCCACAGGAAGATTTTCTTTATGGAAGATTTTGTTTTTGCTGCGGATATAATTATAAAATACAAAAATAATTGTGTTTGAGCAAAAAAAAAAAAAATCAATGCGTTTTCCCCAAAAAATACATAGGAATTTAACTCACAAAATCTCAAGGTATGGAAGGTTTTGTTTCTTCTGCGGATATAATTATAAAATTAAAAAAAAAATAGTCTCAGGAAAAAAAAAAGAAAGAAAAAAATAATTTCAACACTTTTTTCAAAAAAAAAAAATATGTATAGGAATTGTACTCACAAATCTCAAGATTCGAACAATTCTCATTCTTCACATAAATCCAAAGGCTACAAGCAATTCCAATCCGACACACACAAATCCCAGTGATGAAACAGTTGCCACCCTACACGCAAATCCCATGGATCAAGCATTTCCCATCCTATACTCAATTCCAAAAAGAGCAAACCTGTGTTATGCGACGCACAATTCAAAAGCAAAATACAATTTCTTTGAATAGAAAAAACTGTAAAGCTGAGCTTGGATTCAATAGGAAATTGTTTCGCAAAGCTACAGCAGGTTATACAATGTCCCAGAAGAGGTTATACAATAATAGGTTATACAACAAGAGGTTATACAACAAGAGGTTATACAACAAGAGGTTATACAACAAGAGGTTATACAACAAGAGGTTATACAACAAGAGGTTATACAACAAGAGGTTATACAACAAGAGGTTATACAACAAGAGGTTATACAACAAGAGGTTATACAACAAGAGGTTATATAACAAGAGGTTATACAATAAGAGGGTATACCACAAGAGGTAATTAAGATATTATGCAATATGAGATTATAGAGGTGGTTATACAACACAAGAAATTATGCATATTATACAACAAGAGGATATACAAGTGACAGCATATAAGAGCACGTGATATAATTCGAATGTGCAAGTATATGGAAGGAAATGACAGAATGTGAATGTGAATGAAAGCATAAGAACATACGAACGGAGGAACTCTGCAGGATGCCGACTGGCTCATACAAAGGCAGGTCCTTGTATGGACCAGTAAATATCAAGCGAAAACATAAACCACGTGACAGTATGTGAAATATGTGAAGGAATTTCCTGCATAAAAACGGGCATAAAGTCTGTAAAAATGTGCAAAACCCATGCATAGATTTGCGTAATAACGGCAGGAATTACGCGAAATATTCACCAAGAGTTTTCGCGTCTTTCTTGAGGCCACAGCATCACATTTGCTTAATTTCCAATATGACAATCTGTTTCTTGTTTCTCTCTCTCCACATGAATATCGCTTTTCTTCTCCTTTTCTTTTTCCTTTTTAACCTACCTGCGCTTATTCGCGTTGCTCAATTGTTCTTACATTCTCACTTCTATTCATTCATTTGTTCGTTCTTTTTTTTTTCTCTCTCTCTCTCACTTTAAATTTAAACTCAGCTTGTGGTCTATCTCCTTCAGAGGCTTCAAAAGAAGGCTGGAGGTATCAAGGTCAAGGCAACCTGTGGGCTGTGCCTTGATTCTTACATATGGGATTTAATCCACGTCGGTCAGCCCTGCTTTTAGTGTTGCTGTACTCTTATTACGACTACTGTTGTTGCTACTGTTGCAGCTGCTGGGGGTGGCTGTTGTGATGGCACTGCTTCCTTCTATGGGAAGGTCCTCACTGTTTCACTTCAGATGTGATGGTTTGTGTCGGTGCATGACACAGTCCTTGTTGGCATTACGAGTTCTGCAGGCATACGATGCTCTAATATTCTGGCGATGAAGCTGAGTGAAGTTTCTCCTAAGCAGTGTGTGTCGCAAGAATTAATAATACTTCAGAGGAAAACGAGAAAAGATGTGGAACTGCCACTTTTTTGCTCAACTTCAGTGTACCTTACCAAACTCTGCATTAATTTCAATTACTTATGTTTCAACAGGGTATGGCTGTGGGGTTACTCAAGTGCTATGCTAGCCAATCTTTACTTGGAGTTCCTGGAAGCATTTAGCTGCGATTCGTGAGCGACGTCTAAGAGATTGCAATAATGCATTTTGGAACCGAAAATTTCGAAACAAAGTTTAAATTTGGTTCGATCTTCCATTCAATTTACGAAAAAAAGTAGACAGCATCCTACCTCTGCTTGATGTCAGACATATGAAACTAAAAAATTTGAATTCAAAATATATCGTAAACCCAACAACAAGAAAGATATGATGTATTTCTTCTCTCATCTTGACAGTATAATAAAAAAAATTGTATCCTCATTGACTACTTGAGAACCGATAGAACTTTTAGCCCTGAATTCTTTGTAGAATAATAAAATATTGAGTGACAATTTCTTCACATTATATTTCCCTTCATACTCCATTCAAGACTGCAGACAAAAGATCCAGGTAATACTTATACCTAAAATGGATGATTGTCATGACAAGCATTTAATTTTCCCGACTGGAAACAGAGCCGATGTAGTCAGACAAGCATTGAAAAAAGTAGACCAGTGCTGAAGTCCTAACATAAAAAAACATGCGTTATTTCTCCAGACCAGGAAACTACAATATCAGAAACATCAATGATGGGGTCTTATTATATATCATGTACAGGAATGTACTGTGACAATACATAGGACAAACTTCACGCAACATCGACACCAGAATAATATAACACTCATTTGCCTGCCGAGCCGACAAACACAATGTATGTCATAAAAAGATGCCAAACTTATCATTATAGAAGATTTTAGAGCCCAAAGATGCCTAGAGCCATCGAACCAAAGCAAGGCGCCTTTAGCATTACAAAATCAATAATGCAACTAATCTTACGTGGACATTACCGGTTTGTGACCAGGTGATATCCCAACTCATCTCCAGGAGCGAGATCCTCACCTCCGACCCAGAGACATGACCGACATTAACAGGCATCACCGATTCCTCATCTGACGTCAGATGAGGAACTCGCCTCCTAGCTCGAGTTCTGACCCCTCATGACATGCACCGATACGTTGCATTTTCACCTTACCTTATGGAGAATTTATGTTTGTATTTACACGTCTGCGCAAACGTATTTGCTTTAACACTAAAATTTTATTACAGGAGTTGAAGGGATAATGTATTTCTAAAACTGAAGATAACTTGAGGGAAAAATAGGGATGATACATATTAATTCACGAAGTCTATGTTGGTAATTAGTAATATTCCGAGAAGGAAAAAAATATATTAATATATTTTCTATAAACGCATCCACTCATCACACATATTACCTGCACATCATATGTAGAATAAATCAACAAAAATCTCACAAAATACATTAATACGTTTCAAAACACCAAAAATTTCAAAGCTTCGGCACTATCCATCATACCCCATGAACTTCACAGAGCGCCAGCATAGTACATAACACCTCATGAACTTCACAGAGCGCCAGCACAGTACATAACACCTCATGAACTTCAAAGAACGCCAGCACAGTACATAACACCTCATGAACTTCACAGAGCGCCAGCACAGTACATAACACCTCATGAACTTCACAGAGCGCCAGCACAGTACATAGCACCTCATGAACTTCACAGAACGCCAGCACAGTACATACCACCTCATGAACTTCACAGAGCACCAGCACAGTACATAACACCTCATGAACTTCACAGAATGCCAGCACAGTACATAACACCTCATGAACTTCACAGAGCACCAGCACAGTACATAACACCTCATGAACTTCACAGAACGCCAGCACAGTACATAACACATTAAAACTATATTACATAATTATTTCCCCATAGAATACAGTGAAATATCACAAATTCTCAAACAACACAAAATACCACGAAAATACAACACGCAATACCCCACAAGAAAGACAGTGCCACACAAAACACCCACAGCACCTCACAAAAAATACATGATGCATCATACACTACGTAACAAAAAACATTAGACACCTAAAATACACGCAAGACCACATTAAAAACAGTTCCTCTCAAAAAACGCATAAAACCACACGAAAAAAACACACAACACTACAAAAAACACCTGCTACTCACCGAACACACGTATGTAAATCTAAATACTTTTCAAACCAAAGTTTAGTGATACCCAAGTCAAAGAGCGCTCCACATACTGGTCTTTCAACACAACAACACAGAAAGGAAATTCTCTACCGTATTCACCAAGATAACAGCAACGGGATTGATGTATTGAGGTGAGGGACAGCAAGAGAAGAGGGGGAGGATTTCGGAAGGAAAAGGCGGAGTGAGTTGTACGCCGAAGAAACACATATGAAGAAATCAGCATCATTATGGAGGAAAATTAAAGTCACAATACTGTTACTGAATTTTGTATCGTTTTCTGGGATATTCACTTGAGAAGGTAACTTGAGAGGTAACCAGTGACGACGTTTAGGTCAGTCCTGGACCATTCTCTAGTCAAAAAAGTCCAAGATGGACCTGAACGTCCCTCTTAAGTTTCCACTCTTAAATGCGGGCTGATTGTGAATGGGAAAACTTTAGATCAACACAGAAGTTATTTGAAGATGGGGATGAGGGAGGTTGGATGGGGAAGAGTGGAGAGGTAATTGATAGGGAAGGGAGGAATGAGAGAATATGCTGGGCCGAGTAAGGAGTAACAGGAGTGAGGAAAGGGAAGAAGGATGGTAGGCATGAGAGAACGGAGAAATACTGGAGGTAGAAAGGAGAGGAGGGATGGTAAGGGTGATGGAAGGGATATTAATGGTAAGGAGGAAGATAGGGAAGGATGTAGAGGTTGAGGAGAGGGAGGAAGGCTGGAGGGCAGGATGTTATGGGTGAGGAAAGGGATGGAGGGAATGAGGGAAGAGTTGTTAAGAGTAAGGGAAGGGAGGAGTAGTAAAGATGAGGGAACAGAGAGAGGGTAGGAGGGATGAAAGGGGAGAAAGTCAGGAAGAGGGGATGAGATAAAAGAGGAAAGAGGGGAGGGAGTTCATGGTAGTGAGATGGGGTATGATGGGTGGTGAGGTGGGTGTGATGAGTGGTGAGGTGTGTGTGATGGGTGGTGAGGGGGAGTGATGGGTGGTGAGGGGGTGTGATGGGTAGTGAGGGGATGTGATGGGTGGTGAGATGGGGTGTGATGGGTGGTGAGAATGGGTGCAATGGGTGGTGAGGTAGGGGTGTTGGGTGAGGGGGTGTAATGGGTGGTGAGGTGGGGTGTGATGGTGGTGAGGTTTGGTGTGATGGGCGGTGAGGTGGGAGTGATGGGTGGTGAGGTGGGGTGATGGGTGGTGAATTGTGATGGGTGGTGAGGGGGTGTGATGGGTGAAGTGGGGGTGATAGGTGGTGAGGTGGGGGTGATGGATGGCGAGGGGGAGTGATGGGTTGTGAGGGGGAGTAATGGGTTGTGAGGGGGAGTGATGGGTGGTGAGGTGGGAAGAGATGGGTGGTGAGGTGGGGTGATGGGTGAGGTGGGGGTTGTGAGGGGCGTGACGGGTAAAGTGGTAGTGATGGGTGGTGGTGAAGTGGGGGTGATGAGTGGTGAGGTGGGATGTGTTGGGTGGTGAGGTGGAGTGTGATAAGTGGGGAGGAGGGGTGTTATGGGTGGTGAGGTCGGTTTGATAGGTGGTGAGGTGGTATGTGATGGGTTAACGACTCTCTTCGTAGATACTCATACAAAATTAGTTTTAACGTGACATTTAGATTATTCATTTAATGAGCAACTTGATACCACAATTAGAAAATTTATTTGGAAAATGTAGCGCCATTAAATGTCAGAACAAGAAACCACAATAACTACGTCAGGAAACAGCGAAGCAGAAAGAACATTAAAACAATGATTCGTTAAACTAGTAGACAGAATATGTTCAAGAAGGAGGCATAAGAGGATCACAGACACAGTTTAAGTTCCACTAAGGAAATGTTAACTTTTAGTCAGCTTCTGGTGTCCAAAAAGAGCACAGTACGAATTCAGACGCTGTTCCATCCACTGTATTGTCACTTCTTTTTAATTGTGTTTGGCTTTATGTTAATTGATTCAACAAATAATAACAGACACAGTTGTGAGACCATTAAATATAGTTACATCTCACTAGCAGAACTGTAACATAGAATTTCACTATAAAATTTTATGGTGAATTGCGAACTGCTTTATAAATACCAAAATTGAATAAAGAATAAAAAAAATAAAAATGAAAAAAATAAAAATAGGCAGGCATAAAATTTCTGAATAAACCTACGTCATCAAGGGCCACGGCAGCACAAACACAGGATAAACCCTGAATGAGTCGTAGCATAAGCTATCAAGGAAGATGGAATCCCATCGCACTAATTGGTGCGATGGGATCCCATTATAATGGGAATGCTCGGAGGAACCTGTTGAATCTCAGCATATGCTAATGCAAATGCTACATTTCTAAGAAAAATACAAATTTTCTTAGGCCATTAACCAATGCCATTTATTTTATGAGGCCATTCAGTTTGGAGACCTGGTAAGTAGAAAGGGGGTGCGCCCTTATACCTAAAACAATCCAATGACTTAGCAAAACATTTCGGCTTGAGGCTATGAACTACAAGTTCAACAGTGTAAGAATCTAACAGTTAGTTATCTTTAATGAGAAACGTTTCGTCTACGTAGTAGGCTTCTTCAGTCAAATACAGAGAATAAAGCAGAAGTAGAAGAGATGTAAAGACAATGTAATCAGTCCATCACCCTCGAAGACGTAGCTTTTAGATGGTCAGTCACTCAGCCTGGAGAAGAGTTTTGCTCTATAGTCCATTGTTCCTCTCTATCTATCCATCCGTCAGAGTGCAGGAACTATACTTCCATACTTCAGGATTTTGGCTAACCAGTTTTCCTTAATCATTTCATGAATTCTGCCATGCTCACACCACAACAGCACTTATAGCCAAAAAAAAAAAAAAACTTTGCTTCTACTCCGATCTAATACAATCACATATTCCTGTTGGAGGTTCAAGTCCCTAGCACCGGCAACCTCCTTGACCCCGTCCAACCCTTCCTAGGTATGCAGGTGAGATTCACTTGGTGTTAATCATCATTTCTAACTTCCTTCAACTGGGTATCTTCCGAAAAATATCTTAATGGTATTTGCACTTTTGAAAGCAATCTTCACTTTATTGTAAGAGAGAATTTTGCTTGCAGATTTAAGTTCGTCCAAGTCAAGAGAAATCATTATATTTCTAGTTTCAAAATATTTCATCTCTTTTTCATCTCTGGCCGAGAAATAAGAAGAATCTATGAAATTCTGTGACAAAACTTAAAATAAATGTAGCAAAAATAGATTCAGTCTCCTGTTCTATGAGCTGTGAAGTATATAATCAGAATGCTCTAAAAAATAAGCCAGATAAATGTTGTACAAGCAAAATTATTGTTAAAAATTCTGCATAAAAGTGTGTCCAAAAATGGCAGTCGGCTAGCGTTTTCAAATTCATCTCAGAAAACAGATGGCGTTCAATCACATGGCAAACCAATCCTAAAAATATGGTAAGCCAGTGAGCTAGCCTTTCAACCTAAGATTTCGACTCACTGAAGCACATTAACAGATTTCGGAAGAACAACGAATAACAACTCCAGCTGCATACATACAAAGTTTTAGCTCCTACTTTCATTTTCTCAAACTTTGAACATATATGAAGGAGTACAGCTCTCTTGGTGCAATTGACGAGCCAGATGTGACCAGTCTAATTTAAAAATGACATATTTAAAAGTAATCTGTTTTAAGTGATTTCTCTAAGACCCATGGTGACAATTCAAAGGTGACAATATATAACCCAAACTGATTTACTCTCACCCTGTCTTACCCTGCTGGTATGTTTTAACCCAGGTGTGATCTGTCAGGCGCTTATATCTTGACCAACGTGGTCGAATGATTCCTCTCAGACCCAAGACAGGAGCAGCTAAGGCATGACCTACCTGGTGTCTTGTCCTCTCTCATGCCCTCGTGCTCCTCCTGAAGCTTGCCTTATGAATGACTCCAGTGTTTACATTGTTTCTATTGCCCTGTCTCATGCCCTCTCGCCCTTCCAGCTTGTTTCCCCACCCACGACCTCTGGCGACCTACCTTGTCCCTGATGCCTTGTCTCATGCCCTCTCGCCCTTCCAGCTTGTTTCCCCCCCACGACCTCTGGCGACCTACCTTGTCCCTGATGCCCTGTCTCATGCCCTCTCGCTCCTCCTCCAGCTTGCGGTGCTTTTCCTTGCGTCGGTCTTCGGCTTCCCTGATGGCTTCAAGACGCTCTCTCTCTGCCTCCTCCTCCTTCTCCTTATCTCCTTCGTCGCCACCGTCACCGCCGCCAGGTAACTGGCCTGTTAAGGAGAAAGAAGTGGTCGGTAAAATGTTGTTAGTGAGAAAGAGAGTTTTAAAAGATCCTCACAGAAAACGTTACTGTTAGATCAGATAGATTTATAAAATGTCAAGATATAGATAATAGGTAAGAGGATAACAAGGGTATTATAAGCAGTGTTAGGGACAGAGTCAGATGCATAATTAATTTAATTAGTTTAGTCATTTAATCAATTAGTTTAATCAATTAGTTTAATTAAACACGGATATTACCATTAGAGTACAGCAATGCAGAATTTGTTCAATTATTTTACCAGTGCATTATAATTATTATTTTTAATAATTGTCAACGTATTGCAAACATTATTTAAGGCTTCAAATATTATTTATTCTAAACTGTTTATTTTTTGTTTATATTTTGGTATCGCAGATGATTTATTTTGCCATCTTTTATATTTAATTTTAGTAAATGTTTTAATTGGCTATTAATGTTTTCCATTTGATGCTTACCAAATATTGGTACGTGACTCGTCATTGATTACCGTGAAGGTAAATAAAACGGACGATGCACCAACCCCCGCTACCCACACACTCGCCCATTCACTACCCACCCAACCGCTACCCACACACTCGCCCATCCACTACCCACCCACGGGGATGGGTGGAGTATGGATAGGAGCTTCGAGCCTCTCGTCCATCTTCCTGTTTATATATATATATATATATATATATATATATATATATATATATATATATATATATATATTAAGGCTAAAAGTTAAAATGAGATAGAAAAGTCGTTGGCCCCATGTACCCAGTATTTAGTTTTTTTGCCCCACTGGCATCAAATAATGGGGCAAAAATATTTTCCAGCAAAGAACAACCCACACCTCCCTCTCCCCAACATCCACAAACTGTCGTTCGACCCCAAAATCATGGTACGAGGAAAGTGGAAACAATTTATCTGTGGTGAAATCAGTGAAGCAGAAGCAGCAAGAGCGGCTTGCCAGCCAAGTCGGGATCCGCTGTGCGGCTCCCTCGGTGGTATTCGATTAACTTGATTGCTTTCTGCCCGATGCTCTTTTGTTTTAATGCAGTGACTTTAACTGATACCAGCGCAGCCAGGGAGGAGTTTATGAGAAGAAGCCAGTCGTGTAAATATAATGTTAAGCGTTTTTTTTTGTCCGTTCTTGAGGATGACTTAGAAAATTGTGGAAGCTATTACCGTGGAACATAAACGCCAGGAGGTCTGTTAGAGGTCGGTGCAGAAGAAAAAGAGAAGAGGGTGGTGTAATTAAGGCAGTATGTCGTGGTGTGCGCGCGGGGGTGGCAGGGGGAGGTGGAGGGGAAGCTGGTGAAGACTGGGTCGGCAAGAGTGTCACTATACCAGAAGTAATAGTATCACCACCACAACCCCAGTCGTCTTCGTCGTCGTCGTCGTCGTCGTCGTCGTCGTCGTCGTCGCCGCCGCCGCCGCCGCCAACAACAGCAATGTGACTCTTATAATTGTTCTTCATCTCATAATTCTTGTCAGATTGTCCTTCTTTCTTCCTTAATTATCTTCAAGCTGAGTTTCTCCCCAACGCCTGAGATGAATATTGTCTTCACACGAATATATATTTTATTACATTCACTTATTCGTTCATTCATTCATTCATTCATTCACTCTCTCTCTCTCTCTCTCTCTCTCTCTCTCTCTCTCTCTCTCTCTCTCTCTCTCTCTCTCTCTCTCCTCCAGCTCAAGGAAGGTTCCTCGACGCTGGAGAGGGGCTCTTGATATAGGGAATTGGATCTATGCTCCAGTTCCCTGAATTGAGTCTGAATCCCTTCCCCTCCCACAGGCGCTGTATAATCCCTACGGGTTTAGCGCTCCTCATGATTATAATAATCCCTCCAACAAGAAGACCGTGATTCTAGGAAGAGAGTGGAGAGAGAAAGAGAGAGAATGTGTGTGTACTCACCTATTTGTGTTTGCATGGGTCGAGACTCAGCTCCTGGCCCCGCCTCTTCACTGATCGCTACTAGGTCCTCTCTCTCCCTGCTCCATTAGCTTTATCATACCTCGTCTTAAAGCTATGTATGATTCCTGCCTCCACTACCTCACTTGCCAGACTATTCCACTTCCTGACAACTCTGTGACTGAAGAAATACTTCCTAACATCCCTTTGACTCATCTGAGTCTTCAACTTCTAATTGTGACCCCTTGTTTCTGTGTTCCACCTCTGGAACATCCCCTCTCTGTCCACCTTATCTATTCCTCGCAGTATTTTGTATGTCGTTATCATGTCTCTCCAAACCCTCCTGTCCTCCAGTGTCGTCAGGCCGATTTCCCTTAACTTTTCTTCGTAGGCCATTCCCTTTAGCTCTGGAACTAGCCTTGTTGCAAACCTTTGCACTTTCTTTAATTTCTTGACGTGCTTGACCAGGTGTGGGTTCCAAACTTGTGCTGCATACTCTAGTATGGGCCTGACGTACACGGTGTACAGTGTCTTGAACGATTCCTTACTGAGGTATCGGAACGCTATTCTCAGGTTTGCCAGGCTTCCATATGCTGCAGCAGTTATCTGGTTGATGTGTGCTTCCGGAGACGTGCTCGGTATTATACTCACCCCAAGATCTTTCTCCTTGAGTGAGGTTTGCAGTCTTTGGCCACCTAGCCTATACTCTGTCTGCGGTCATTTTTGCCCTTCCCCGATCTTTGTGATTTTGCATTTGGCGGGGTTAAATTCGAGTAGCTAGTTGCTGGACCAAGTGTGTGTGTGTGTGAGTGTTTGTGTGTGTGTGTGTGTGTGTGTATCGCACTGGTTAAGAGCCTCTGGATAATTTAACAGTAAGATGGTCCCTTCCATAAGGCATCAGTGTTGCCTATGGAGTGAACAATTTATTCAAGATTTCGTCACAGAGTTAACTGTCTGGAAGTCAAGGAAGTTGCCGCAGCTTCGATGTTACTGACAAAATTAGTGAGAAGTCATTAAGAAGCTGAGACTTGGCAGTGTTGTTGTCACTGTGGGTGAGTCAGTGGTATATTATGGCCAGTGGTGTTAACCAGTGGTATATTATGGCCAGTGTTCTTAGCCAGTTTTATATTATAGTCAGTGTTGTTAGCCAGTTTTATATTATGGCCAGTGTTGTTAGCCAGTGGTATATTATGGCCAGTGGTGTTAGCCAGTGGTATATTATGACCAGTGGTGTTAACCAGGGGTATATTATGGCCAGTGTTGTTAGCCAGAGGTATATTATGGCCAGTGTTGTTAGCCAGAAGTATATTATGGCCAGTGTTGTTAGCTAGTGGTACATTATGGCCAGTGTTGTTAGCTAGTGGTATATTATGGCCAGTGTTCTTAGATAGTGGTATATTATGGCCAGTGTTGTTAACCAGTGGAATATTATGGCCAGATTTAAAATACTCGAAGTAAACCCACATATATCAGAGTTTTAGTAATAGCGTCATTATTAAAAAGGGACGATGTTTCACCTGCTTAAACTCTCGCTGGGTGAAATGTCGTCTTGAATAATAACATGATGTGTGCGTCTACGTCTTCTCGCGTGTCTACGGTCGCGCATTCATACCATAAACAGTTTCTAAAAGGAAAGCTAGATGTACTTCTGTCGCTGCGCGATCCGAGAAATTTATCCCCCCGTATCTCGCAAGCCCAGCCCCCTCTACTTCGATGAACCCAAAAGGAATAGTGCAGGGTGGTCATAAAATTCTAATGCAGCAAAATATAAAAATATGTATACGGGTATATGTGTGTGCATATTTGTGCATACGTATACCTGAACGCGTGTACCCTTTCTCATATTTTTACACGAGTGTATGTATATGTGTATGAATATACATATTAAAACATTTATATATATATGGGTGTGCAAATGTATATTTATGCAAATGGACGTATATATGTGAGCACATGTGTACGTATAAATTTATATACATATGCATGCGTATGCATATTTATGCATGTATGCTGCTTCACTTGCATATGTATATGTGTGAGAATGTATGCATGTGTGTAGGTGTTGTTATATGTATGAATGAGTATACATATGCGTGTGCGCATATTTACAAGAATGCATACTTTTTGAAGACGTATGTGTGTATATACGTGTGTATGTGTTATGTGAGTGTGAATATATATGTATGTATTTAAAATTTATGTAAGTATGCTTGTACAAACCCCCTCTTTGTCCATGTATATACATATGTATATACATACTTGCAAATACTGTACGTCCCTCACCACAACCAATATCACCACCACCATTTCTGTTGTTACTGCCATTAACACAACCACACCTATCACCACCATTACCACAACCACAACTATCACCACCATCACCATCACCACAACTTTCACCACCATTACCACAACCACAACTTTCACCACCATTACCACAACCACAACTTTCACCACCATTACCACAACCACAACTTTCACCACCATTACCACAACTTT
This sequence comes from Cherax destructor, assembly GCA_009830355.1. Taxonomy (NCBI): domain Eukaryota; kingdom Metazoa; phylum Arthropoda; class Malacostraca; order Decapoda; family Parastacidae; genus Cherax; species Cherax destructor. The sequence goes on from WNWK01000786.1 coordinate 312,488, forward strand.
CACCACCACCACAACTATCACCACCACTGTGTCTGTGTTCATGCCAATCTGTTACCAATAATTATAGAAGTCAATCACACTGTGATAATTGACGGTTGTTATCCTGTAAAGTTGAGAAATGTCAGTGTCCCAACAGTCCTTTTATTTTCCTTTTTGTTTTAATGGGGATTGTTTTCTAATATATTTCCTAAAAACCTCTTGACTGGTCTTAATGAAATTCACTCAAGTCTTCCTACTGTGATATGACGTATTGCAGACTATATAATTTACCAAAAAAAATGTCAATATTGCAAATTCAGCTTAATATTTAATATGAAAAATATTTTCTGCTAAATGGCTCAATAAAATTAAAAATAATATCATGGTGTAGATGTATATTTGAATTTTTATTATTTTTTCTCAGCTTGAGATCCCAATTGTTTAATGGTCCAGAAGAGTCAGCATGATACTTCAATTTTTTTTTATTAATAGCCTTGGCAAATTAAAAGCTTCAAACCTTACTAAAATATTAAAGATTATTTTCAAGTCAGACGCACTAATATTGAAAGCGTCAAGGAGAGCAGAAGAAAACTTTCTACAGATATTATCCGTTGATTCCAAGTTCTCACTAATTGTATATCGGCAAATTTATATCTTAAAACAAAAAAAAAATTTGTAGGGCATAATTCTTTTTATGAAATACATCAACGTTGATGGTTTGAAGTCGATCAGAATAGGCATTCTATATTTTCTAAATGAAAATCAATTTAGCAATTTAATAAAGAGGCAAATTGGGAGTTATGCAGCCCAGTAATAAGACTTGTAGCCACTCAGAAGAAACGTCTGCAGTTATCGCATGGTTTCCATCAATTCGGCCGTTTCCCACCGAGGCAGGGTGACCCGAAAAAGAAGCAACACTTTCATCATCACTCACTCCATCACCGTCTTCCCAGAGCCGTGCGGATACTACAGTCCAAAAACTGCAACATATCTCCACTTGTCCTTCAGAGAGCAGCCACTCTACTACCCACCCCTAGGACTCAAGTCCTGCTAATCGATTTCCCTGAATCCCTCCATAAATGTTACCTTGCTCACACTCCAACAGCACGTCAAGTCATAAAAATCATTTCCCTCCAACCCAAGTTATTTTAACTAAATAAACATGTTGACAAATTTCCCTGCATACATACTAAATTTGTGGTATCCTGTCCGTAAGATGCATCATCCATTAAATATTGAAGCCGTTCAGAAAAGATTCTCGATTTTATTTAACGTAATTTTGTGACATGAACGTTTTACATTATTTTACACGTAAACCTGGAAAATGTGCACCTGGACACATGAATTTCAATCTTTGCTGTTGTCGAGGCGCCATTTCTGAATGTTTGAAGCTACGCAGCAGACTGCTTTGCAAGTTATAAGAACCAGTTCAAGGATCTTGGGTTCTGTCAATAGCTAAAAGATTCTTTTCTAGTTACATTACACCTGCTTCGAAAATTTGAAGCCGATCAGATGAAGTCTTCTCGTGCTAACAGCGAAATAAACACGAAACTTTGGAGGAAGAAAGAAGTTCCGACAAGCACTTGTGCTTCTTCCCTCTGGGATGCCTAATAAGAGAGAGAATCTTAGATATTCACTCGTGAATATTTGCTTGTGGATGTGTTTTTCTATAACTCAGTCTCCACGAAACAATATGCAACCAGACTTTGATACAGGAGTCCCTGTAATTTGGAGTAGGTTTTAGGTTTCACGGTATTCCGAAAATATTAACGAGGTGGGGCGCCCACATATAAGAGGTTATTTTCTTGTTTAAACTAGAGTAACCCATCATTTTAAAGTTTTTTTTATACTGATTTCGAACAACATACATGGCTTTCAAAAATACTTGTATCAAGGGGGTGCTCTATTGTTCGGGAATTGATTTTGGTTGGGCTATTTTGAGCAGCACATATCAAAGCTCTTTGTAAACTAAAATAAAAGAACATCTACGAGATTTCATTTTTTTTATTTGGAAGGACGACGTATTTTGGTGCATTTTATTGGTTGCATCCTTTTAGTTTTTAGAACTTAAAAATAAGATACATTCACTGTCTCTTGTTAATGTGGGTATGGGGAGGCGAGTCGCCCACACCTGCCTCCTGACAAGGCTGATAGGGGGTTCCCACTCTCACCATCAGACTAGGTAGGCGAGAGGGTTCCTCATCTCCACCATCTGATAAGTCAAGATGGGGGGCCCCACCCCCGTCTACTGATAAGTCATGTAAGGAGCCCACCCCCGCCTCCTTACAAGTCAGGTGGGGGCCCCAACCCCGCCTCCTGACAAGTCAGATGGGGGCCCCACCCCCGCCTCCTGACAAGTCAGGTGCTGGGAAAAAAAACTTTTGAAACCATTAGATGAAGCACTTAAGAAAAAAATCATTAACGTTTTTTCATTGATAACTTATCTCATGAGAGGGAAAATTCCTGACGGCCCAGGGTAAATCTGATAGTAAGCAATAAACGAGATCTTAACAGAAGAATTATTTACATGAAACCTAATGAATTTTTCGATTATGACATGGGAAAAAAAAGGTGAAAGCTGCCAAATGATCTACAACCAGCACGAAAGACAGAATGACTGACAGTAATAGTTTTATTGCTCAAAGTAATCAGCTGTGTATTTTTTAGGTAAACACAGTGCAAATATACCGAGGACTACAATAAATATAGACATAAATAATAGCAACTTTGTCACGTTAATATAGCTAAAGAAGCTGAACATCAATAAATCAAACTTGTTACAGGACTGACAGACAGACTCGTAAAAATATCTAGATAAATTGCGTGCTAAGTGACAGTAACATTAAAGTCAATAGAAGGAAAAGTTCTAAGCTCTTTAACATTTAGAAGCGCGCATGCACACGCATACGCATGTGCATGTGCGCACTCATATGCCCATACACACACACTAAGCCAAGAGCTGTGAATCGACCCCTGCAGCCACAAGTAGGCGAGTACACACACACACACACACACACACAGTAAAAACTGATAACGTGTTCATTAAGAGACAACTTCCAACACAGCAGATGGGAGAAGTTTTACACGGGATCCACTTAGACACCCCATCGTTCCCACATTAATAAAGGATCTGAGCGGACAAAATGGGGCGAAGGAATGGGAGAGTTGCAAGGTGAGGAGGAGCCGAGTGAAGAGGTATGGAACAAGGGTGAAGGTTTATAAGGGAGACAGATGATGAATGATAGTGGAGGCATACGACGCAGAAATTGCCCTAATTACAAATAAAATAATCATTCAAATTGGATCAGTCTCGTCTCGAAAACTAGAAGCGTTAGAGGAAATCAAAAATATGTTTGGAATTAGAGTGATATGAGCTATCAAGGTCACATGCAGTAACAATAAGCATTCTGCATCAAGCTTCGAAAATGTAAAACATGCTCCCGAAAAACTGTTACGTAGGCAACGTGTTCGCAACCGAATCAGATCGGTGCATAGCCATGATGGATCTTGGGAAAATTTTGTGAAAGCGATGGATACGACAAATTCAAGAAGGAATTTCCAACCATCTACTTTCCAACTGAAAGTAGGTATCCCAGCAGAGTCCTAAGTCAGGAAGGTTCTGTGGTTCAAGGCTTTCAATAACACCCAATATCTTATAACTAAAAGCACGGCAGACTTTCACATTTGTTAAACCTTCTTGAATAAGTATAAGTTTTCTTGCATTCGAAGATGGAGTGCAGAAAAAAATCTTCGAAGGCATATCAGAAAATAGGCTGTCGCAACTCCAGACTATTGCCGGATTTTGTACCGAGACAAAACTTCAAAAAGTTTGCAAAACAAATCATATTTGCAGCGCAATTTTTGTTCACCTTTTTTTTTTTTAGTAAACTTTCAACACAGATTGTATGGTGTGCATTACGTTAATGGGACTTCAAATGGAAAATGTTTTCATGTTAACTAGCCTAATGTGTATTACCTAAAAAATGCTGAAAATAACACCAGTCAGGTATCGAAAACGAGAGAATCCTGAAGAAAACGTTGCAAATTATATTGCAAAACTCGTCTAGAAAAATGTGTTTACATTTTTGACGATGAAAACACTTTACGTTTTATTAGCCAGTGCTATTTGTATATGTCAGGCTATTCGCTTCAGAATTCTAGATGCACTGTTTATCAGCAGTTTATCAGCGCTGTTTATCAGTACCCCCTCCCTTGCACTCCCAAAAGAGACTATGGCTCCACGAATGTTGCATTAGGGATTCCTCTCTGAACAATACAAGAAGTAATAATTCTGTTTGTTTTATTATTTCATGGCGTTTGGAAATTCACGCATGATGTCCATGGCACTCAGACCTTATATATATATATACACACACACACACACACACACACACCTGGCTCCAAGAATTTAACCCCACCAAATGCAAAGTCATGAAGATAGGGGAAGGGCAAAGTAGACCACAGACGGAGTATAGGCTAGGTGGCCAAAGACTGCAAACCTCAGTCAAGAAATGGGATCTTGGGGTGAGTATAATACCGAGCACATCTCCTAAGGCGCACATCAACCTGATAACTGCTGCAGCATATGGGCGCCAGGAAACCTGAGAATAGCGTTCCGATAACTCAGTAAGGAATTGTTGAAGACTCTGTACACCGTGTACGTCAGGCCCCGTACCAGTTTGGAACCCACACCTGGTGAAGCACGTCAAGAAATTAGAGAAAGTGCAAAGGTTTGCAACAAGGCTAGTTCCAGAGCTAAAGGAAATGTCCTATGAAGAAAGGAAAATCGATCTGACGACACTGGAGGACAGGAGAATTAGGAGAGACATGATAACGACATACAAAATACTGCGAGGAATTGACAAGGTGGACAGAGACAGGATGTTCCAGAGATGGGACACAGAAACAAGGGTTCACAATTGGAAGCTGAAGACTCAGATGAGTCAAAGAGATGTTAGGAAGTATTTTTTTAGTCATAGAGTTGTCAGGAAGTGGAATAGTCTGACATGTGACGTAGTGGAGGCAGGAACCATACATAGTTTTAAGACGAGGTATGAGAAAGCTCATGCAACAGGGAGAGAGAGAACCTAGTAACGATGAGTGACGAGGTGGGGCCAGGAGCTATGTCTCGACCCTCGCAAAGGTGATTACGTACACACGAAAACATGCACGCACACACGAACACACACACACTGAGACAGACAGACACAGACAGACACACACACACACACACACTGAGACAGACACACACACACACACACACACTGAGACAGACACATATACACACACACACACACACACACAACTTCCAGCCTCGGGGTAGAGGCGGGGACTCACATTTCAAGCTCCGGGTAAAGAAGCGGACCTCTGGTGCAAACTTCTCTTCCATTTATGGTGCTTGCTCAGTGGGCTGTTGACCAGCTGCCGGGAAGCATATGTGAGGGCAGCTGCACACGCAGGACCAGAGAGAGAGAGAGAGAGAGAGAGAGAGAGAGAGAGAGAGAGAGAGAGAGAGAGAGAGAGAGAGAGAGAGGAAGAGAAAGCTAGAGCAAGAGTGAGTTAGTAGGAGGTGCAAACTGAGAGAAAGAGGAACCAGTAATATACGCGTCTTTGTATTTGTGCGTTAACGTGTTACTATATATCTATCTATATTTCTGGTTATGTCTATGTGTATATTCTCACTTAGAGAGAGATAAGTGAGAATGTACACAGACATAACCAGAAATATAGATATATAGTAACACATAAAATACAAATACAAAGACACAATACTGCTTCCTCTTTCTCTCAGTCTGCACCTCCTACTAACTTTCACTCCCTCTCTCTCTCTCTCTCTCTCTCTCTCTCTCTCCCCATTGTGATGAATCTTGGTAAATCTTAGAAAAAATCCTCGATGAAAAGGATGCAATATTGGCGAAAAAAAATTAATCTCTATTTCCCCTTCCTTCACCTACAACATTTTGATTGCTCAAAAGCCCCGTGTTTAAACTAAATATAAAATCTGCCAGAAAAACGCAGAAAGAAGTTTCCAACACCTCGTAGCAGAGGGACTTTTAGCGGCGTTTTCTTCTTCCCATTTTTTTTTTACCCTTGTTTGAAAGCTCCTGATTCCTTGTTTGACTCCATTAATTGGGTGTTGTCCCAGCACACAGTCAGCTGAGGAAGAGTCTTCAAAGAGGTCTTACAGGTCTGGCGGAGTGGCGCAAGGCGTCAGAGCGTGAGACCATGCAACAGCTGTGCTATCAAGGAGCATGCAACGCCTGTGCTATCAAGGAGCATGCAACGCCTGTGCTATCAAGGAGCATGCAACGCCTGTGCTATCAAGGAGCATGCAACGCCTGTGCTATCAAGGAGCATGCAACACCTGTGCTATCAAGGAACATGCAACGCCTGTGCTATCAAGGAGCATGCAACACCTGTGCTATCAAGGAGCATGCAACGCCTGTGCTATCAAGGAGCATGCAACGCCTGTGCTATCAAGGAGCATGCAACGCCTGTGCTATCAAGGAGCATGCAACGTCTGTGCTATCAAGGAGCATGCAACGCCTGTGCTATCAAGGAGCATGCAACGCCTGTGCTATCAAGGAGCATGCAACGCATGTGCTATCAAGGAGCATGCAACGCCTGTGCTATCAAGGAGCATGCAACGCCTGTGCTATCAAGGAGCATGCAACGCCTGTGCTATCAAGGAGCATGCAACGCCTGTTCTATCAAGGAGCATGCAACGCCTGTGCTATCAAGGAGCATGCAACGCCTGTGCTATCAAGGAGATAGACTGTGTATCCTCGTGATAACAAGAGCGTAAGCTGTGTCCTCCTAACGAGAGCGTAAGCTGCGTCCCCATGATAACGAGAGCGTAAGCGGTGTCATGATAACGAGAGCGTAAGCTGCGCCCTCAAGATTAAGAAAAGACTGTGTTTCCTTGGTAACGAAAGCTTAAGGTGTGCTATCAAGGTAGAGGAAGATTGTGATGTGTTCTCATGATAACGGAAGCTTAAGTTTAACAGTCGAGGTAAAGATAGATTGTGTATTCAGGCTGTGTTGTCAGGGTAAACAATTTATGAAGCGTTAAGTTGAGTTTTCAAAGTAAAGAAAACTTATGACGTGAGCTCACGTTCACAGTTTCAGCTGTGTTCTCACAGTAATGGAAGCCTCAGCTGTGTTCTCACAGTAATGGAAGCCTCAGCTGTGTTCTAACAGTAATGGAAGCCTCAGCTGTGTTCTCACAGTAATGGAAGCCTCAGCTGTGTTCTCACAGTAATGGAAGCCTCAGCTGTGTTCTCACAGTAATGGAAGCCTCAGCTGTGTTCTCACAGTAATGGAAGCCTCAGCTGTGTTCTCACAGTAATGGAAGCCTCAGCTGTGTTCTCACAGTAATGGAAGCCTCAGCTGTGTTCTCACAGTAATGGAAGCCTCAGCTGTGTTCTCACAGTAATGGAAGCCTCAGCTGTGTTCTCACAGTAATGGAAGCCTCAGCTGTGTTCTCACAGTAATGGAAGCCTCAGCTGTGTTCTCACAGTAATGGAAGCCTCAGCTGTGTTCTCACAGTAATTGAAGCCTCAGCTGTGTTCTCACTGTAATGGAAGCCTCATCTGTGTTCTCACAGTAATGGAAGCCTCAGCTGTGTTCTCACAGTAATGGAAGCCTCATCTGTGTTCTCACAGTAATTGAAGCCTCAGCTGTGTTCTCACAGTAATGGAAGCCTCAGCTGTGTTCTCACAGTAATGGAAGCCTCAGCTGTGTTCTCACTGTAATGGAAGCCTCAACTGTGTTCTCACAGTAATGGAAGCCTCATCTGTGTTCTCACAGTAATGGAAGCCTCATCTGTGTTCTCACAGTAATTGAAGCCTCAGCTGTGTTCTCACAGTAATGGAAGCCTCAGCTGTGTTCTCACAGTAATTGAAGCCTCAGCTGTGTTCTCACAGTAATGGAAGCCTCAGCTGTGTTCTCACAGTAATGGAAGCCTCATCTGTGTTCTCACAGTAATGGAAGCCTCATCTGTGTTCTCACAGTAATGGAATCCTCATCTGTGTTCTCACAGTAATTAAAGCCTCATCTGTGTTCTCACAGTAATTAAAGCCTCATCTGTGTTCTCACAGTAATTAAAGCCTCAGCTGTGTTCTCACAGTAATGGAAGCCTCAGCTGTGTTCTCACAGTAATGGAAGCCTCATCTGTGTTCTCACAGTAATGGAAGCCTCAGCTGTGTTCTCACTGTAATGGAAGCCTCAACTGTGTTCTCACAGTAATGGAAGCCTCAGCTGTGTTCTCACAGTAATGGAAGCCTCAGCTGCGTTCTCACAGTAATGGAAGCCTCAGCTGTGTTCTCACAGTAATGGAAGCCTACGCTGTGTTCTCACAGTAATGGAAGCCTACGCTGTGTTATCACTGTAATGGAAGCCTCAGCTGTGTTCTCACAGTAATGGAAGCCTCAGCTGTGTTCTCACAGTAATGGAAGCCTCAGCTGTGTTCTCACAGTAATGGAAGCCTCAGCTGTGTTCTCACAGTAATGGAAGCCTCAGCTGTGTTCTCACAGTAATGGAAGCCTCAGCTGTGTTCTCACAGTAATGGAAGCCTCAGCTGTGTTCTCACAGTAATGGAAGCCTCAGCTGTGACCTCACAGTAATGGAAGCCTCAGCTGTGACCTCACGTTAACGACAACAGAAGTAGTGCGTGTGAAAAGTAACGAACCTTAGCGGTGAACTAACGTTCCAGGTGAAGGGCACAGACGTGGGAATGTACCGCATTGGCACCGGGGTACAGGTGTGGGAATGTACCACCATGGCGCCGGGGTACAGGTGTGGGAATGTACCACCATGGCGCCGGGGTACAGGTGTGGGAATGTACCACCATGGCGCCGAGGTAAAGGTGTGTTAATGTACCACCATGGCGCCGGGGTACAGGTGTGGGAATGTACCACCATGGCGCCGGGGTACAGGTGTGTTAATGTACCACCATGGCGCCGAGGTACAGATGTGGGAATGTACCACCATGATGCCGAGGTACAGGTGTGGCAATGTACCACCATGGCGCCGGGGTACAGGTGTGGGAATGTACCACCATGGCGCCGGGGTACAGGTGTGGCAATGTACCACCATGGCGCCGGGGTACAGATGTGGGAATGTACCACCTTGGCGCCGGGGTACAGGTGTGGGAATGTACCACCATGGCGCCGAGGTACAGGTGTGGCAATGTACCACCATGGCGCCGGGGTACAGGTGTGGGAATGTACCACCATGGCGCCGGGGTACAGATGTGGGAATGTACCACCTTGGCGCCGGGGTACAGGTGTGGGAATGTACCACCAGGGCGCCGGGGTACAGGTGTGGCAATGTACCACCATGGCGCCGGGGTACAGGTGTGGGAATGTACCACCTTGGCGCCGGGGTACCGGTGTGGGAATGTACCACCATGGCGCCGGGGTACAGGTGTGGGAATGTACGACCATGGCGCCGGGGTACAGGTGTGGGAATGTACGACCATGGCGCCGAGGTACAGGTGTGTTAATGTACCACCATGGCGCCGGGGTACAGGTGTGGGAATGTACCACCATGGCGCCGGGGAACAGGTGTGGGAATGTACTACCATGGCGCCGGGGTATAGGTCTGAGAATGTACCACCATGGCGCCGGGGTACAGATGTGGAAATGTACCACCATGGCGCCGGGGTACAGGTGCGGGAATGTACCACGATGGCGCCGGGGTACAGGTGCGGGAATGTACCACTATATCGCCGGGGTACAGGTGCGGGAATGTACCACCATGGCGCCGGGGTACAGGTGTGGGAATGTACCACTATATCGCCGGGGTACAGGTGTGAGAATGTACCACTATGGCGCCGGGGTACAGGTGTGGAATTGTCAACCTAGTAATTTAAAACTCAAATTAAGTTCTAATAAACAACTGTTAATAAATAAACATAAGAATGGATGAGGGGCTCGAACCGCCGAGCCTCCAGCACACTGTCTTACACAGTCAGTAATATTCGCTAAAGAGTAAAAAAATTTCTTGTAGTTCACATGAAGGCTTCATGAGAAGCTTAATAATATAACTGAATTGCAAAGGAATACGAAGCTGACATAATAAAGACGATGAAAAACACTGCGAAGAGAATATTAAGTATCTTCGGTTCGGGGAAAGTCAAAATAATGGAACGGAGAGAGAGAGAGAGAGAGAGAGAGATTGAGGGAGGGTGAGAGAGAGAGAGAGAGATATGCAGGAATGAGGGGAAAACAGGCGAAAGAGAGGAAGAGCGATTAAATTATGAAGGTAGAAAATAGAATTAAAACCTCAGAGTGCTCCCTCGGACCCCTAAACTGGATTTATAATCCCAAATTTGGCCTTGGATCACCTTAAACCATTTCATAAACCACTATGCACTTTAACGGGAGACTTGTGTCTAGCACAGGTTTCAAAAACCAACACACAACACACAGAAATATTGACGATCTCTCATACCTCCAGGACATCCAGCAACCTGGAACGAAAACTCAATTTATTTGCTCACCTACAATTATTAGCAGAAACCCCTTGAACAGGAGCTTGGACCCTCTTAAAGAACTGCAGGAATCCTATTTGACAAAACGTATTGGAATCCTCTTTTACAAGATAAACATCTTTAGTATGCACCTCATACCCATCCTGTGCGCGGTAGTAAAAGGACCCAGAAAAATGAAAACCCTCTTCAACAGGTGATAGAGACCTCATCAAAAAGAATGGAAACGTCTCTAACAATAAGAGTTGCAAACGTCTTTAACAAGAAGCGCTGGAAACCTCTTTAGTAATAGACTAGAAACCTATAAAGCCGGAAGATCAACAATTCTTTTCAATAAAAGGTGCTGCAAATCTCGTCTACAAAAGATGGAAATCTGACAAACAAGAGCAAAGAACCTCTTGATCAAGACCTGCTGGAAGGTTCTTCATCAGGAGGAACTTGAAATATCTTCAACTATTGGAACTGGAGACGGACTTACCAATAGGTACTGGGATTACTATTTTTAAGGGGCTGGAAATGTTTCCGACAGTAAGAACTGGAAACCACATCAACCAAAGGTTCTAAAATTTGGAAACCTGTTCAAAAGGCATTGAAAACCTTTTCATCGAGAGGTGTTGGAAACCTCTTCATTAATAGGTGACGAAAACATCTTCAAAAATTTGTGCTGCAAGTCTTTTCAATATATTCTGGAAACCTTCGACAACAGGTGCTGAACACCTTTTTTCGACAAGAAGAGCTGGAAACGCCTCTCACATTGCAGCAGGAACCCGACCTAATCTTTAAAAGCAAATAGAAGCTGAGAGAGAGTGAGCAATAATGTTGCACACCTACGCTGAATTTCTTTTTCCCAACTGGAAAAACAACAGAAACTGTTTAAAAAAAGAGAAAAAGCAGTCAGTCCCTCGGAAATGTCAAGCTGAAAATTTTAAAAGTATCAGGCAAAGATTTCAAAAACATCAAAAAAAAATTCCAAAAGCTTCAGGAAAAGGTTTCAACATCAGGAAAAGGCTTCAAGAGTATCGGACGAGGTCCAAAGAGCAGTCATTTCAACAGCATCAGCAGAAGGTTCCAAGAACATCAGCAAATTCAGCAGGTTCCCACCATGTCACCAAGAGCTTCCTCCAGACTGTAGCACCTCTATCAGAATGTCTGACGAGTGGTGTGTGCCGACACACCCAGAAGGCATCAACTCCGACAAGTAAACAAACCTTGGCGCACACAGTTGCCCGGAGGTCCTGGTGTTGCGGTTGACACCACGTCAGTTCGTCTGTTGGGGCCATTGTCAAACTTTGCCTTGGCCCGCGGTCTGGTTATATATTAGGGCTTTGTGTCGCGGCTAGACGAAGATCTATGACCCTCTTCTCGGATCTGCCTAACACATTCAGCTTTATGGCTGATCTATTCTCTTTCTCACAAATATTGTGAAATACAATCCGAGTCACTGTGAGAAGAGGTGTATAGTGCCCCGTAACTTGGTTGGTAGCGCACTCAGCTCACACATTGAATATCCGTGGTTCGATCCCCGGTATGGATGGAAATATTAGGCACGTTTCCTTAAGAAACCTGCTGCCCCTCTTCACCTAGCAGTAAGTAGGTACCTGGGTGTTAGCCGACTGGTGTGGGTCGTATCCTGGGGACAAAATTAACCTAAATGCCAGAAATGCGCTACATAACCAGAGGCTTTCTATTTAGTATGTCACTGATATCAACTAGGTCTGTATAAGTTGAATCATGTACTTGTAGAAATAAAGATAATCTTATTATTATAGCGCGGTGGTCTGACCCTTTCTGTACGTAGGTGATTATGCTCTACGTATATTTGATCGTTTGCTTTTAATTTTCCGAATTTTTTATCGTAGGCTCTAAAAATATCGTCGGCCCTAGGCACTGTGGCTTTTGTTCCTCATGGCTAATGAGGCCCTAGTTATGTCTGTGATTACATATTTGTAATCCGTGTGGATCATTCGGAGCAAGGATGAACTTCGATCCTCCGGCAGTTAGTGCCAAGAATAAGACGCTACATAAACTGTACTCACGACTGTGGCTGATGAATGAATGAGAATTTACAGAGACAAACAACTTAATTTCGACAATGAATTGGCACCTCTTCAAGTACCCGGTACTGAGAAACCTTCCAGCATCCGGTGCTGAGAAGCCTTCTAGCACCCGGTGCTGAGAAACCTAGCACCCAGTCCTGGGGAACATCGTTCTCTATCACCCTGGTGCTGAGATACACTAACAGCACCTAGTGCTGAAAGACACTTAATAGCACCTGGTGTTGAGAGACATAGTACTGAGAGACATTTCCAACACCTAGTTCTAGCACACGGGGCTGAGAAACAGTCTAGCACACGGCACTGATACTTCTCGCACGTGATGCTGAGAAACATTCTAGAACACAGTGATGAGAGACACTCTTCCAACACATGGTCATGAGATCATGAGGTGCTCAGAGAAAGAATTCTAGCACCTGGTGCTGAGAAACATTTTTGCCCGCTGTTCTTGAATTATTTTGTGTAATCATAAGAGCATATTATAGACTCGCTGGTGATGGATGAACCTTCGGGACAGCTGTTAGTGTCAACAAGTGACGAAATAAGTGTAAGGTTGAGTGTTGCTAGGAATGAATCACGCACCCTGACGATGGTAATATCATCAGAAACTTAGCGAGTCCTTGATGAGTAACTTTCCTTGCTAGCATTTAAAGTCTTAGGAAATCCTGGGGAAGATATTAACTAGTATTAAATAACACACACACACACACACACACATATATATATATATATATATATATATATATATATATATATATATATATATATATATATATATATATATATATATATATATACTATATATATATATATATATATATAATATATATATATATATATATATATATATATATATATATATATTCTGAATAGGTAAAACTATGATTTTAGCTTTAATAGCAACGTTCTTAGTGCAAAAATTTTTGTATGCAATAATTTCATAAAATCATTCAGAAATTAACAAAAAATATATTTCATTGTGTTTGTTTATTATTAAATTAATGTAAACTTATCTGTTCTTAGTGCAAAAATTTTTGTATGCAATAATTTCGCAAAAATCATTCAGAAATTAACAAAAAATATATTTCATTGTGTTTGTTTATTATTAAATTAATGTAAACTTATCTAAAATATATTTAGATGGATTAGGCTCAATTAAATTGCGCTTGTTATAATAAGGTTAGGTAAACTTTCTAAGGTTCTTTTGGTACAAAATTATTAATTTTTACATTAACATAAATGAAAAAGTATATCTTTAAACGTATAAGATAAAATTTTATAAAGGACAATTTTAAATGAGTTCTTGCTAATTGACTAGTTTTACCTATTAGGCAGACGTATATTATATATATATATATATATATATATATATATATATATATATATATATATATATATATATATATATATATATATATATATATATATATATAAACTCATATATATATATTGCATACTGTGTATGTATATATATTTAGAGCCCTTAATTTTTGCATTACAAATAACCAAAGGCTTGATAACAGGATAATAGTTGTAATTAAAATGCAAAAAGTGACAAGCGAGCGGAGGACGCCATGACGGAGCCATGGAAAGCACCAGTCAAGGAGTCGAACATTAATTAAGGGAACACAAGGAGAAAACAGAACGTTAATTAGAACGCGCTGCGGGAGCCACATGGTGAAGCCAAGTGGTGGACTGCCAGATCTCAAGGTGTCTGTTACCTTCTTCACCTGGGCTAAATATACTGTACATACTTCGTGAAAAAAACGAGCTTCTTCCTGGCTACTTCTTTCACTTGTTTTCTCATTATTAACAATTTTGTTTTCCCATTAGCCTTGTTTTCCCATTATTATAAGCATTTTTTATTGTCAATCTTATTTTTTTCATTACCATTAACCTTGTTTTTCCATTATCAGTCTTGTTTTCTCACTATTATTTGTCTTGTTTTCTAGTTTCTTAAGGGTATGTGGCGATATGTTTTCTGTCTAATTATGCATATCGATTGTAAGCAACATTGCCATGTTGCAATAAGAAGCAGCTGCAGATGACTCACAGAATTAGAAATGATCAAAGCCAGACGTACATAAAGGCCGAGAAAGCAATTTCTACTGCAAGAAATTTACATAATTTGAAGTTATTCAATGACAAGGTTAAAAAATTAATTGCATGTTGGGAAATCCCGTACGTAGTCTTATAGAGACTAAAACCTAAATAAGAAGTGTGTGTGTATGTGTGTATGTGTATGTGTGTGTGTGTGTGTGTGTGTGTGTGTGTTGTACTCGCCCATTTGAGGTTGCAGGGGTCGATACATAGGTCCTGGACCCGCCTCTTAATTAACTGATCGCTACTAGGTCCTCTCACTCCCTGCTCCATGAGCTTTATCATACCTCGTCTTAAAACTATGTATGGTTCCTGCCTCCACTACTTCACTTGACAGACTATTCCACTTCCTGACAGCTCTATGACTCTGACTCATCTGAGTCTTCAACATCCAACTTTGACCCCTTTTTGGTGTTAGGTACCATCTTGTCCTAGGCACATGTCGATTAGACATTATGCGTGCGTGTATGTGGGTGTGTGCATGCGTGTGTATGTGTGTGTGCGTGCGTGCGTGAGTGAGTGCGTGCGCGCGAGCACTTTCACCAGCACCTACACCAGAGAACAGTCTCAGCACTGAGCACTGAGCTGCCTTACTCTCAATGCAGTTACTTTGGAAAGTAAATGTTGCTAACAACGGTGTTTTGTTTTTCCTTCTCCGACTATTTTGATTTTATCGGGAAATCGTATTTAAAAGCACGGTTCTAAGCTTAACATAATAGCTCTAATTTTAACGTCACAGCTCAGGGCTTAATTCACTTATAGCTTAGCACAGCTCTGGGCGTATAAGCACTGCTCTTATTATAGCAGCACTACAGTCATCTATCAGCACAGCTCGTGCCATAACAGCAGTATGGCTTTAAGCATAGCAACACGACTCTTATTTTAATAGCACAGCTCTTGGTTTACCAGCTTAGCTCTTGGCGACACAGGACATGCGTAAGTTTAACAGCACCATTTATAGTTACCCACCTTAACAGCGCAGCTTTTGATTTTTACAGCACAACTTTTAGTTTAATAGCACTGCTCTTTAGTTAACAGTACTTCTCTAATTTTAACAGTACTTCTCTTTATTTAACAGCATGACTCTTAGCAACACTCTTAGTTAAATAGCTAAGCTCTTAGTTTAGCACCATGATCATTGCCCAGCCCTTGGTTTAGCAGTACAGCTCTTGGTTTAGCAGTACAGCTCTTGGTTTAGCAGTACAGCTCTTGGTTTAGCAGTACAGCTCTTGGTTTAGCAGTACAGCTCTTGGTTTAGCAGCACAGCTCTTGGTTTAGCAGCACAGCTCTTGGTTTAGCAGCACAAGACTTGTATCATAAGACCACGGCAGTTAAACAGAACAACCCTTGGTTTAGCAGTGTAGCTCATGGTTTATCAGCACTGCTTTTGGTTAAGCACCACAGGTGCTGTATTAATAGCACAATTTTTGGTTTGACAGCACAGCTCTTCGTTTAACAGCACAGCTGTTGGTTTGTCAGGGCGGATTTTAATTGGGAAGCAGAGCTCTTGGTCTTGAAGCAGAGCCTTTCTCGGTTTAACATCATGGCTTCCGGTGAATCAGCATGATCCTGAAGTTTAACCTCCCTCCTTCCCCCCATAATCTCCAAGTTTAACCCCACGTCTCTAGGTTTAACCCACGTCCTCAAGTTTAACCCCACGTCTCCAAGTTTAACCCCAGGGACTGCTGTATAATAAACATCAATTCCTGGCTCAAGGTTACGAATATTTATCAAAGAGCAAACTTCTTTAAAAAAAAAAAATCAGTATTTTTTTTAACTCTAGTAAATAACATTTTACATCCACGAGTGATAAGCCTGAGTCTCGTTCCTAGTTTGAAAATATATGTTTCTTGCTCAGTCGCTCAAGCAACGTTTCTTCTAGTTAAAAGAGAAACAAGTTTCCTCGTTGGTAAATATTATTTCCGGAAGTCTTTGAAGGCAACGGCAGTCATGTTTTCTTTGTCAACAACATGCATGTTTTATTTCTTTTAAACATCAACATAAAATGTTTTCTGTGAAGTGAAAATATATTTTAAAATCATGCAAAGTTTTTTCTGTAGATGTAAACAAAGTTTCATTCGACAAAAATAAAATGGTTTTATATTCGATCATAATACCAAACATTTTTTTTTAGACATTTAACATTTTTTTTAATGGGATAATATCTAGTAACATTTTGTTTGTGACAAATAATTACTTTTCTTGGTACAATAGCTTTTAACGTTTTTTTTCTGTAATAATAACCAGTAACGTTCTGTATTACAGTACATAGTTACTATTTCTGTAGCAGTAAGCCAGCCGAAGGCCTCGGTCAGATGACCAAAAGCTCCAGTATTACATTACGTTTTCTGTGATAGTTTAGTAACGTTTTCTGCGAATATTAAGAGTCATGTTTTCGGTAAGCATCTTAGCTAGAAAGAAATATTTGTAGTAAACAATGTTTTTTTTCCTAGTTTGTCATATAATGCATAATGACCTCTCTCTTGCAATATAAACAACGTTTTATGCAACAATAGCCTTTAAAACGTTTCAGTGACGTTTTCTGGAATGTCAACGAGCAGAATTTCTTATGCAAGGGAATTGCAACGTTTCATAAGACAATTAAAAAACCATCTATGTTTATAATAGAGACAGTGTTGTAATAGTATTAATAATAAAATAATAGTAATAAGCAATATTAAATGTGTGAGTAATCTTTGAGAGAAAAAGACACAGTAAATATTTTTTTCAGATAGAAATTTGAAACTTCTGTAGCAATATACAGCGATAATTTCTTATAAAATGATCATATGTGTTATAACCGCACATAGAAGAGCGGGGTTTACGACGACGTTTCGAACATCTCTCTGCTATGTGTTGGTTATTTTTGTTTATTGTTGCGGTCTCGGTATTGTGCTTTTTTGTTTATTCTATAAGGATACAAACACCGAGCTGTGTATATAACAAAGTATAACATCAAGAGGTGTGTTTTTGTTTTTCAGCACACCGGCCGTATCCCACCGAGGCAAGGTGACCTAAAAAGAAAAAAACTTTCGTTTTTCATTTTAAATTTAGCAATGTATACAGGAGGGGTTACTAACCCCTCGCTCCCAGCATTTTAGTCTAACTCTTACGACACGCATGGCTTACGGAGGAAGAATTCTGTTCCACTTCCCCATTGTATCTCTCAATGTATATACTCCCTGAGTTTACCTTGATCCGTATTATACGGATTAAAGTATTTATGACTGGTGGTGAACAGGTAACAAGCAGCTTAATGACCCTCTTGTAGTTGATACGTTTTAAAGTCAACCAACCAACCAGTAATAACATAAAAAAAAGGCGTTTTCGGGGTGAGAATTTGCACGCTTTTATTAATATGACGTGAGGGATGCTTGTAAACTTTTATATGTCATCAGAATGCAAACTTTTCTCTGTGATACTGAAGTGACTCGCTTTCCAGAAAGCAAATACTTTTTTTTTTTTTTTTTTTTAAAGTGTCGAGGAATATTTTCTGTTTCGGTAGTAAGTGCGGCTGTTTGTGTCGGCAACACAAAGAGTTACACCATTAGCACACACAAAAAGTTTTTTTTAGCTTTTACAACATAAACTGCATCGACAAAAAAAAAGTTTTTGAAGGTAATGGGGGGGGGAATAGGAGCAAGGGGTCGAAGTTACATTTATTTTTCTGCCATTGCTTACTTATCAGGCATTACATTTTGTAAACAATGTTTTTTTTCTGAATGTTGGGTAAAATAGTACATTACAGAGAAAGATTTCTTGTTCACTATTTTTTGGCCTATTTACGTTTTATGGATTCTTGTTTTAAACGACGCATTTAGTGAGATTTCTAGCAAAATAAGGCAGGGAAATAAGTGGCGCAGTTTTCAGTGAGTAACGCAGAGTGTCGTTGGGTTATCTAAATTATTACGCAGGAATTTTTGTGTTCAGCTGCGTCATTTTATTTTTTGGGGAGAGGGGGAGCGAGAATTGATGCTCAAATGTATGTGTAACCAAGGACATATATAGAGGGAATGAGAGCGGAAGAGAGAGACAGAATTTTCAGTAACGATATGAACAACGGCCAACAACCAACAACATTATTATTTTTTCCCTTCGCTAAATCAACATTATTCAACTTTTTCTTCGTTACACCAACATGATTCAACGCCGTTTTATACCGTTAGAAGGAAACAACATTATCACTTCCCTCATCTCCGCCGTTATAAACTAGGTTATCACACGTAAGACCTTGGAATTACAAGATAAGGTACGAGAGATTTTCTTGGCATCCCAGCATCTCACTATGAAGAAGATGCATGAACCTCCTTCATCCAAGCACTATGATTAACATCAAAATCTTTGAGGGAGGGCAAGATCCCTGAGCACCTCAAAGATCCACTTACCAGCCTCGGCTTAAGTGGTAAAGCCCCTGGGAAGTTTGTAGAGACGTTGTCGAGTGAGTTGAAGTAGATGAGGTGTGTGTTTAGGGTGTCTAGAAACGGGATGTATATTGAGGAAGTTGTCTTAGTACGGAGAAAGAAGAAATGAGACGAAGTCAGGTTATACTGTCTGTTTTTCTTCAGCATAAGATGGAGGAGAGAATATGTTGAAAACAAAGTTCCTTAAGAAAGTTTATGGAGAGGGTGTTAGTGAGAGAATATTACGTGTAATTGTCTCTTTGTCTTCAAGGAAATTAAGAGGGTTACGCCAAAGCTGTTTTAAGAAGGTGTAAGTACAATATACGTCTCACAATAAAAGGGGAGCAATTCTAACACAGAGTTTACAGATAAAGCTGCTATGATAAAAAGGTATAAATTATGATTATTTGTAGGCAGAGTCGTATAAGACTCGGAGAGTATTTATCAGTATTACAATTCTTAAATATAATCTGAATAAATTATGCCTACCAACCCACTTCACATCATACAGCACCCACCAACCCACCCATACATTGTACAACACCCACCAACAGAAGATGCAATACCCACTAACTAACCAATCTAGCGAAAATGTACCAACACTTATTAGTGAAAAGTAGAATTGTCGTAAGCAAAGTCAGAGAACATTGTGTCAACACCTGTGATGCCACTCTTCAACCTGCACATTTAAGAAATAAGGAAGGAACTAAAGTACAAGTTTTTAAGGATACTAGAGAATTGTCTCCTACAAGTGCGTGATTAGGCGGGTTGTGTTTAGCATGTGGGTCTGCAGACCGCTAGCACCAAGAGCCTAGTTGACCAGGCAATTAACAGGAAAGCCTGGCCTCAGGCAGGATTGCGGTGATAAAAGACCCCTCGGAACCGGTATGTATTATTTGTGGAAACTTTATAACCTTCTCCTTGAGACACGTTTTAAGATCCTCCACAGGATCTTTCAAGATGGAACTCACATCGAAACTTAACAACTTTTCAGGCTAAGTAAATATCTCAGTGTTTATGGAGCTTCCCCAGTGTTGTTGTGAGCTGTGAAAACGCTCACCGGAAAGAGAAGAATACAGCTTAGCAAGCTTAAAAGCTTTTTACAGGAAATAATGAGTCGTAAGGGTATATTTCCTTGTCAATCTGGAGAAACCTATAGAAATAAAACAAACTCGTTTTAATAATTTGATTCTGTTTAATGAGTTTTTCCTCTTTTTCTATTATTGTCAAAGTTTCCGCATAATTAAAGCGCCGGCAATCAAGACGTCTTTTTTTGTAGAGCTTAATGTGTGTCTGATAAAAAAAAAAAAAATTATTTTAAGTGATCATCTGCTTAACAATAATTAATCTATCCCATTATCTACTTCGGCGGTAATAATATAGCCATTTTTTTAGGAATATATAGAAATAAATTGTACTTCCGTGAAATGTGAAACGGGTTATCTGCAAAGCAGCCTACTGTATATATTAAGGTCATTTTAGTGAAATGCTTTACAAAACTTACGTTATAGAGCATAAGAATATTCAGCTGTAGTATCTACACTCAAGTGGAAAAAAAATAGATAACTCTAAAACGTCGAAGGCTTCCTCTAAAGTGACTCACAGAGCGAAGAGAAATGAACTACGACGGAAGACACTGAAAACGCCTTTGTGGACGAATTGAAGGAAGAGACGAAACCTGATAAAAATGGAATGTCAAGAAAGTCTCTGTGCAAATATAAACATTATTTTTTTAGCACCATTAACAAGGAGAACAAAAGGTCACGAGTGTAACCTATAAAGTATTTCTTTACAAATAGAGCAGTAGATGTCTGCAGTGTGGTTCAGGAGGAAGCGGTAACTGCAACGACCACCGCAGACCTTTCATATATATGACGCACTGAACAATGAAAACAAGGCACCACAAGAATACTTATGTTCCAATACCTACGAAGAGGAAAGTAATCTCTCTATCTATCTCTCTATGTATTCCTGCTCGCAGAAGATTTGCAATTACTGAGCAGGAAAAAAACCCGATGAGAACACACAAAGGCTACAAACAGACTTGGATAATCTATATGATTGGTCAGAGTCATTCACTGCTCAATGTCAGTCCCATCTTCAAATACGTAGCACCAGCATGGAGGCCACACCTAGTAAACTATGTCAGTTAACTTGATCAAGTTAAAAGATTAGCAGCTAATCCAAGAGACACATTAAAGGCATGGCGACAACATACAAAATGTTCAGAAAACTCGATATGGTTAAGAGGTACAGACTGTCTAACAGACGGGAAACTGGTACAGGAGGACATAGTTGGAAGTTAAAAATACAGACGAGTCACAGTAATGTCAGGACGTACTTCTGCCTCGGGGTGATCAGGCATAGAAATGACTTCAACCAAGTAGTGGAGGCAGATTCGATATAAAGTTTTAAGAAAAGATAAAATAGGGGCCACAAGTATAGGAAAGAGTAAACCTAGTAGCTAATACTCTTCTCTGCAACTGCAGACAGGTGGAAGAGGAATGGTACGTAAATTACCACAGATGAGTAAATGGGACTTAAATGCAGTACCACATTTAATGATAAAGTTATTCACGTCGGTATTATTAACTACACTGACACAGGAGTACCATGGATCCTTCATTAATATAATACTTTAAAATGTTTGTTAAAGCTTGCAGCAACAAAACAGACAAATTGCATTGAAACAATGTCCGTCCGTATATCTACGTCAACGCAGGCAAAAGACTTCGACCATAGGTTAATTTGTCCTTCCCGTTCGTGTCTGCTTGAAGGATTTGGGAACCGTTCACACTTTCCTAGGTGTGGCATGCAAAGAGTACGTTACATTTATTCGGCGTATGTACACACTCCCATGTAGCTGCCTCCTCAACCAGCGAATCAGGTGCTAAGGGTTTAACGATACAGGGAGCCCCATAATGCGGGTCTGACAATGGCGGAGGTGATGCGGTGTCACTCACGTTCCACTATTGCCAGATTCATCCATCTGCTGGTTGAAGCACTGTGGCCTCTCTGTCTTTTGGCTGTTGTTTACCTTGACTTGCCGTGGTGTACACTTATATTTCATACTGCTGTAAATAGTGTATATAGTGTACATATATCTGTTCAAACTTGAAGGAAAGTATAATTTAAAGACTACTGCTGTGTTTGTTTTCGCTCCAGGCTCCCTTTACGGCCAGGTTAACAGGCCTTGATTACCTGAAGCTGTAATACTAGGAAACCTACAGAGCCAGATAACTAGGACAAACACTCAGAGGAAGGTCGTTAGTAATGTTAGCCACAGCATGTGTGTGTTATTTACTCAACAAATAGGTGAATACAAATTGGTGAGTATACGCACATACACGCAAACCACTGTATATACAAGTGTTCTCTGGAGTGCTGCTGACTGGGAAAGAAAAATGGATTCTGAAAATTAAAAAATGTAAGAAGGTCTTTAAAAATAGAACAAAAATATAGAAAAGAACGGTTAAGACAACAGTATTAAAATTAGATTTTTATTAGTAGTAGTAGTAGTAGTAATAGCAGGAGCAGTAATAGTAGTAGTAGTCATAGTAATATAAATATTAGTAGTAGTAGGACAACAAGAATAAAAGGATAACTAGGAGGAGGGGACGAGAAGGAGAAATGAAGGGAAATGAAGAGAAAGAACCGAAGAAACTAACAAGAAACACTATAAGAAAAACTCTAAGGAGAAAGAAAATATATAAAAAAAAACAAGATAGAACAACTAGGAAAAATATAAATAAAGAGAGGAGCTTACGACGACGTTTCGGTCCGACTTGGACCATTTACAAAGTCACACAGTGTGACTTTGTAAATGGTCCTATGTGAGGGTTATTAGTGTATTCTTACAGTCACGGTATTGGGCCTTTTTGTTCCTGAACCCATGTTGAAAATGGTATAAAGTACCGACAAGATGATGATTAAGACACAAATGTCTTAATAATCTAACACAATGTACCATAACGTAGTACAAATTAACCTGATCTAACCTAACCAAACCAAATGTAAACTAATGAAATTAAACTAAACATTACGTAAAGTAACGTAACCTAACGTATAAACTTTCAGGTGTCTACGTATTTTTGCCTTTAAAAAAAAATTGGACCACTGAAAGAGAGGCAGAGAAAGTATCCAGTCGTCTAGCGTCGAGTTTGTGTGTCGAATATACCAGACGTCTCCCAATAAGTCGACGCTTGAATGCAAAAATCTCATGCTTTAGGGAGTATCGACTGGTGTTCATATAGTAAGCGAGTTATTTTCTGCTGCAAGAATATCTTCCCTACCCATGGCAGGCTCAGCTCCCAGAATAAAATAAAAGAGAAATATGTAAAATGAAACCAAGCCAGAAGAGTAAGGGTTGGGAAAGGAAGGCTGAGTTACTTTCGTGTTGTGGAGTAAAACTTAGGATGAGGGTGATCCGAATTTTCTTGCGGATGTATATATATATATATATATATATATATATATATATATATATATATATATATATATATATATATATATAGGGAGGTACCACCTCTGGAACTTTATTAGGGACCCTCATCCTCAGAGAAGACAATACAAAACAACCACGGGGGGAGTAGAATAATAGCTTTAGGCCTTTCGTGTTGTAATCAACACATCAGGAGCTTGCAAAATTGCAGAAAAGAGGAGGAGTTCTAGCAAATAACGTTCCCAGAGGACCGCCTTTACTGGAGTGAGAGAATAGTGTAGGGAGAAAGGAGAGCACCGGAAATGACCAGGCACCCAAGGCCAACGTGTCCCTTTAAGTTACGAGAGAGAACGGTTCCGTATATGGGAGAACTCCTACAAGTTATGTAAAGGAAACGGGACTCATTAAAAATTATAAACGCAATTCACAGATATTCATCCCACGTAATTCTGAGGCAAACTCTGGTTCAACCTTCAGAAACTGCAGGAAAAAATATCTAGGCCCTAATTCCTTGGTGCGACATTACATTTAAGGATGTCTGCTGCATTCGTATAAGAGCCCAGTTTTAAACAGTGTACTATTGCCTCAGCTAAATATGCATCTAATTTGAACAGCCCGTCACTGATATTGTATAAAGCCTGCCTATCATGCTTAATAATTGCCGATTCTACAATATTCCTTTCAAGCCAGGAGGAACAAGGGAAAATGACTCTTGCTTCCTGCCAATTTGCTGGGTTATTACAAGCTCTAATATGGTTGAAAATCGCGTTCGACTCCTGTTCTGTACGTATCGAATAACGGTGCTGAGACATTCTCACGTCCAGTGATTTTCCAGTTTGTCCCAAATAGGAGAGACTGCAACCGTTGCAACCAACTCTGTAGACACCACCAACACGTTGTTGTGTTGCATTCTTTATCAGGATGCTTCTAACAGTCCGTGGATTTTTAAATACTACTTGTATATTAAATCTTCTAAGAGCATTCGGCAGAATAGATAAATTCTCGTTATATGGGAGGACCAGCACTACACAGTGGCTTCATCAGTCCAATACAAAGCACTCCCGTTGTTGTTTATAATATATATCAATGACCTTGACGAGGGAATTTATAGTGATATGAGCAAATTAGCCGACGACACGAAGGTAGGTAGTATAATTGATTCTAAGGTAGATATTCTTGGTCTGAGGTGTTATCCTGGGTTCTGTTCTCTAATACGTTTTTTTTTAGCTGCCAGCAAGGCAGATTCCATAAACACTTTAGGATATCGCAGTTTCGTGCCAATGTCAAATATTTTCCTAATTTCTTCATCTAGGAACTCCGGACTGCACACTCTATAGGCTCTCAAAAAATAGTAAGAAATACACTCCTTTTGACTTTAATCTCATGGTTGGAATGGTAGTGAATGTATGAGCACACATTGGTGGCCTTCCTATATACTGTAAACTTAAACTTTCTATCAACCCAGTGTATCAACACATCTAAGAATGGAAGTTTACATTCCACCTCTTTCTCCACGGTGAAATAATAGACAAGTCTAAAGCGTTAAGTCTTGGTAAAAATGTATCCAGGGTCATATCATTTGGCCAAAGACACAAGATGTCATCCACATATCTGAACCATTTAGCTCTACATGGCAGGATATCTTTCAATAGTCTGGCCTCGAAAAATTCCATATACAGAGTGCTGAATAAGGGGGACAACGGATTACCCATCGCTATTCCCTGTTTTTGAGCATAGTATTTCCCCTCATACTCAAACTTTCAATCAACTACACACAGCTTAATCAATTCAATAATGGTATTTTTATCAAAAGGCCAAGAGAACTCATCTATTTCTTCTTCCAAATAAGACAGCACGTCGGGAACAGGGACTCCACTAATTACGCACATATACTAACACGAACCACGTACATGCACTAATACCAACCACGCACGTCCTCGTACACGAACCACGCACATGCACTCACACGAA
The DNA here is from genome assembly GCA_009830355.1 of Cherax destructor. NCBI lineage: Eukaryota > Metazoa > Arthropoda > Malacostraca > Decapoda > Parastacidae > Cherax > Cherax destructor. The sequence goes on from WNWK01000786.1 coordinate 337,925, forward strand.
CTATGTAGATATGATCCCAAATTTTCTAAACAGGAAGGGAGAGATGGAGATATGTCTCAGCCTTCACCAGTATAAACAAATAATCAACACAATGATGGATAACTGACTAACCTGAACTTCGCAGAATGTTGTACAGGTGAATGTTTGGTGGTATACAAATTAATGTTTGGTGTAGAATGGAATGTTTGGTGTACAAGGGAATGTTTAGTGGTGTACAGAGGAATGTTTGTTGTACAAGTGAATGTTTGGTGTACAAGTGAATGTTTGGTGTACAAGTGAATGTTTGGTGTACAAGTCAATGTTTGGTGTACAAGTCAATGTTTGGTGTACAAGTGTACAAGTGAATGTTTGGTGTACAAGTTAATGTTTAGTGTACAAGTCAATGTTTGGTGGTATACAAAGAAATGTTTTGTGGTGAACAAGTGAAATTTTATTACACAAGAGAATGTTTGGTGTACAGGGAAATGTTTGGTGTATAAGTGAACGTTTGGTCGAGTGCAGGTGAATGTTTGGTGGTATACAAGTGAATGTTTGGTGGTGTACAGGTGAGTCTTTAATGGTGTACATATGAAGATTTTATGTGGCACATGTGGATTTTTTGTCTTGTACGGGTAATTGGTTGGTGTACATGTGAATGTTTGATAGTGTACCAGAAAATGTTTAATGTACACGTGAATGTTTACTGGCATGCTGGTGAATGCTGGTGTACACGTGAATGTTTACCTGAATACAGGTGAATATTTGCTGGTGTATGAGTGAATGTTCGGTGTTCATGCGAACATTTGGTGTACAGCTGAATATATTTTTTGTTTTTGGTTGTGCAGGTGACTGTTCGGTCCTGTAGAGGTGAATGTTTTGTGGTGTCCAAGTAAAGGTTTAGTGGTGTGCGAGAGAATATTTCCTGATGTACAGGTGAATTTTTAATGCAGAGATGAATGTTTGTTGTAGCTCAGTTGATGCACAGTTGAATGTTAGCTGGTGTACAGGTGAGCAGGTGATTTTTTTTTGGTAGTGTACAAATGAATTTTCAATGATGTACAAATGAATGTTTGCGGCTGTGCAGGTGAACGTTCGCATGTGTACAGGTGAATTTTTAGTGGTACATTGATGAATGTTTGTTGGTGTGTAGGTGAATTTTTTCTGTGGTGTACAGAAGAATGTTTGTTGGTGTACAGCTGAACGTGTACGCTCGTACAGGTGACTGCTCGTATACAAGTGAGGTGTGCTGTTGTACAAGTTAGTTTTCAGTGTAGCCAGAATTTTCCGTAAAGTTCTTCATTGTCACGTTCAATGTTAAAGTTTCCAAAATATCAATCATACGAATGTTTACGACAACTCTGTGAGAACGTCCAAAACTGACTCAAACACATTTCTGTATTTGCAGACATGAAGAACATGCTCGTCTAGATTGCATTCTGGCGTGCAGAAACACTACCCACCCTTCACTGATCAGCTATAAGTGCACTTGTACTACTAGTTTTCATTCTGTTTGACTAGGCGGCAGTGAATTTTGGCAGTGAAGTGCTCTGTGACTTAGCATGAGACAAGGAACTACACATGAAGCTAAGATTGCTGGGTTGGTGGTTCATTAATATGAGAAACTAATGCAAATTATTCCTAAGTTGACGAGAGACTGTGTCTCGGAATAGCTTACCCTGTCTCTCCAGAGCCTGCGTATTATGATAGGAATCTTAATGATACTCAGGCCTGCGTATCCTACTGAATATTATGAAATGAAGTTTATTGATTAGTTGACTGACTGTGGCACTGACTGCAGATAAACTCTATCAAGTAGTGATGGCAGTGTCTCCCTCCTGGTCATAGCTGTAGCAATTTCGTTTCTTTTACGTGTAATTTATATAATATCATAGTAAAGTGATTTAAAATATCTAGTAGATTATCTAGTAGTCCTTGTTCTTACTGCTGATTAGAAAGTAGAATTATCTTCAAGATCTGATAATTGTTTGATGATTTCTTTGATACCGAGCTTTGTGTATTCTCCCTTAACATGTTAGTCTGGGTTTGTTGTGTCACTAACACAGGTATGAATCTCATCCTTCGGTCTAACCCGTCCACTGCAGATGGACGAGTCCCTATTTAGGACTCGGTAGACAGAGCAGTTATGTCTGTACAATATTTGTTTTCCCTGTCGGGATTCGATCCCTGTCCGGTGTGACGAGAGTCGCGGGTCTCGCCTCTTAGCAAGAAGAATCTCCTAGTTCAATATTGGTAGATGTGTCAGTAACGTCTCTAACGTCTGTTATTACTAGTTGTAAGTATCAGTGCTTTAGACAGTGAGTTCAGTCTGTCTGTCTGTTCCTCCCCTCTGTCTCTCCCTTCTATCTGTCTCTTTCTCTCTCTCTCTCTCTCTCTCTCTCTCTCTCTCTCTCTCTCTCTCTCTCTCTCTCTCTCTCCCTCATGCCCACTTGTCTAGCTACATATTGATGAAGGATTATCATAACAAGGCCCCCAAATTAGAAATGAAATTGGACGACGTTTCGGTTCGTCCGAGACCAGCTTCATGCTACGAGTGACGAGGAACACTATGAAAGCCAGAAGTGAGATCAGGTCAGCGGGGAGACGAGTAGACGGGAAAGAGTAAGAACACCAGAGATCAGGATTTTATAGCTTTCCTATTCTTAGTTGTACATCATCCACAGTGACACAAGACTAGTGGGAGAGGAAGATACCTACAGAAAATAGGATGGGACTGAAAACTCTTCCATTACATTACGCCATAATAAACCGAACCTAACTCCATTAACCTTTTATATTAAAGATTAGTCTAGTTCGCTGAGGACTTGGAAATTGAGTTGTCTCAGATTGGGTTAAAATATAATAGATTCGCTCACAGAATTTCCGAATTTGTGGGATGCTATGAGTGCATGTTATGTTATGTAATTAAGGGGAACCTCAAGGTACTGACGTCATTCCTAGATCTGAGATTAAGACTGGATACTTGGAAATTTTGTAACTGTTAGTAAAACCCAACAAGGAAATATTCTATCGAGAATCTGGCATTAAGGATGAGCAGCGTTAGTTAACCTTGTTGTGGAATTAGCTATTCCAAAATAATCGTCTAAAAATGGTATAAAATAGCTCATTCTTTATTAAAAATTTTGCATTACTTATATCTCTTACTAGTGTGCTTTTTTTTTATTTTGTCTGCGCTTGCTAAAACCTTGCAAATATATTTCTAGTCACCCTTTTTAAAATCTCTGAAAAAAATCAATTACAAATACTTAAGATTCGCTTGAACGAGATTAGAATATCGTAAAATCATTTGAACTTACATGAATATGCTTTAAAACTGACGAAGTTTAGTTAGACTTTACTTGAGCTTCCAGCAGTGTCACCCCCGGCTTCCCCGTCTCCAGCCTCCCTTCCCCTCCCCCCTCCCCATCCTCCCTCCCTTTCTCATCCTCCCTCCTACATCTCCCCTCCCCAGCCTCCCTCTCCAGCCTCCATCTCCCCCAGCTTCCCACCCCCACCTCCCCTCCTCAGTCTCCCTCCCCACCTCCCCTTCCCCAGCCTCCCTCCCCAGCCTTCCTGGGGTGACATCAGCTTTGCTAACATTATACATAGTATTTCTTAACAGTAAACAAATACCTGCATTAGTCTTTTTCCTTCTTAAAATTACCTTAAATTACATCATTTTTTTTTTCACATATTTCTCACACTGTCTTGAAGTTCCTCTCACATAAGTTGTCTTTAAACCGATATTGCTATAAGCCACGCACGACCCTCGCTATAACCTAGAATAAATTTTGCACATTTTTATAATAAGAAAGGAACCAAATTACTGAGATCTTCTGTAAGTGGAAAATCTTAATCAGCCACCATCGTAATTTGCATAGACTCAATAAAGCCAGCAGATTTGCAGAGGGCAAAAAAAAAAAAATTACATCTTCTCATTAGTTAAATGAAGCTGATACGTCACAAAAGTTCGTGGCTCGTGATTGGACAGAATGATTGCGTCAAAAATTCCTGCAACGTGATTGGGCAAGGCGATCAGGTCAATATAAAATCTTGGTACATGACTGGACGAGCTTATTACGCCGCAGAAGAAGAGAGATTCTGATTGAATGAGATGATTACGACGCTAAAACTCACAACTTATGATTTGATAAGCTGGAAAAAATTGGAATGTGTTTGGAGAGCGAAGATATGTTATAAAGTCAAGGTTTAAAAGTGGATGGTTTTAAAGTGTAGCAAACACTGTGAAGACTGTATTAGTGGTATGTTCAGACACAAGTGATAAAACTGTGCCACTGGAGATTAAAATATAATCACATAAGAATAAATTATCATTACCTGCCAGGGCAGGTAGTAGTACTTTCTTACACTGAACCATTCTCACTTACATATTTGTTAAATCTAATTCTAAATCTCAAGATATTCGCTTCACTGACGCTAATACGCAATTTGGTTCACCCATTTATAACGCTAAAACAGTACTTTCGTCTATCCTATTTTAACCATAAAATATCCAGCTTAAAACCAGTATTTAGAGTTATTTCTAGTTTCGCTATTCTCAAAACCTTATTCACATTTCCTGTACTTATATCTGTTCTCCCCTTATACATCCCAATTACATTTCCCTCTGTTTCCAGCCTTACAAGACAGTACCCATTGTAGAGGTTATTGTGTGACACACACACACTCACACACACACACACACACACACACACACACACTCACACACTCACACACTCACACACTCACACACACATTGGGTTACACTTACTAGGAAAATATGGCTATGAGTGGGTTCTTCAGTCCACACTGTGAATTAAATTGTTCCATTCACTCGTTGATGGAACAATTTAAGTCACAATACCGTGAGTGGAACACAATACCGTGGATGCAACAGTTTAAATCACAATACTGTGGATGGAACAGTTTAAGGCACAATATCGTGGAAACAGAGGATGCCATAGGAGGCATAGTGCCACTGAAGTCATAAAGGGCCACAATAATCAAAGCATATTTCTAGTGCCTTAGTGTGTGAAGACTCCTCCCTCCCTGATCTTATCAAGAATGCATCTTACTACTGCCGGCAGTGCCTAGGATGCCTACGTTGACACAATAGTCTATCGCCGATAGATAGATCAGAAACTGCCTTTATCAAGGGTCATTTGGCTCACGCCATGGTCAGTCGCTGATAGATAGTTCACAAAGTGCCTCTATCAAATATGCATTGGACAAAGTCCCCCCAAAAAACATTGGGCCAGTGCGTGTGGCATCTTTTCTCAATCTACAACCTTATTTGCAACAAAGAAAATGGAGAGATCTTGACTGGGAGAAGAGTTTGTATCCCTATTAACAGACGAAGGATCGAACCTCCAGTAATGCTTGATCTGAATGATTCACATTGGTTTATGAAAAAGAAGAAATAAGAAAGGCTAGAAGAACAAGAACAAGAAATATTTAATTATTAAATCAATAATAATCTTGTTAGTAGTAGTAGTAATATTAATGATGATTGGTAGTGGTGAGTGGTGATTGGTGGTCGTAGTAGTTGTAGTAGTGGTGGTGGTCGTAGTTGTAGTAGTGGCGGTGGTCGTTGTAGTAGTAGAAGATTATTTGTACAAGATTGCATAAAATACCGAGGTTAAAAGAGCTGCAACTTGTGGTTTGTCTGGCTGCCTCTATCAGAAAAACAATTGATGGTGATTGTAGGAATTGTATACACGAAAATAACCATTATAAGTGCTTGGGAGAGCAGTATAGTGGCGTTTATGAGCGAGGGTAATAGGAAAGTGTTGTAGCTGGTCCAGCCATAGGGGCTGGACCACAACCACCCCCACCACTACCACAACTCTCCATCCCCAAAATACTCACCCACACCTAGTCGTGTCTCATTCTCTTTCTTTACTCCTGCTCTTATTTCTTCACTTCTTATTCTTTTTCCTTCCTTCCTTTCTTTTCTCGTTACCTTTTACTCCCCTTTACTTCTCTCTCTCTCTCTCTCTCTCTCTCTCTCTCTCTCTCTGTTAGTAGTAGTAGTACAGTAGTAATAACAGCAGGAGCAGCAGAAATAGTGGAAGTAGCAGTAGCAGTAAAAATAGTGGAAGTGAAAGTAGTAGTAGCAGTAACAGTAGCAGCAGTAGTAGTAATAACAGTAGCCGAAATAGCTGCAGAAGCGGCAATAGCAGCAGCAGCAGCAGCCACAACAGCAAAAACAGTAGGAGAGCAGCAGCAGCATTTCTGTAGGTAGTTCAATATTTGCTGTTGTTGATGCCAATTTGTGTCCGAGTTAAAGGTAAGGGCAGATCCTTCTGCTTTTCTCCCCTGAACTCGTCTGTTTGTAATGTACCTCCAGCAATATCAGAAAGAATAGTAAATGAGTTTTTTTTGTTATCTGTTATTCCAGTGTTCTCCCTTTCTATTTCTCTCCATTTCCCGTTCGTTCTCCCTTCTCCCTATTCACAATCTACTCCAATTTTCCTCCCCCTGTTCTCCTATTCTTCACCCCTTTTTATTGGCTTGTAAACTTCCTCCACGAAATATTGTTGCTAGGAAATTTATTTTAGCCCAGAGAGTGGCGATATTCATTCTAACAATTGGTAAGGTGAAATTCTTTAAAAAAAAAAAAAAAGATTGTCTTTCTCCCAAAAATTCTTGGAATAAAGTTTTCTTTTTCAAGACCATCAGTGAGGAGAAGGAGTCTCGCGCAAGACGATACATGACTAACAGTCGGGGTAAGTAGACACACTGGGGTGACCAATGCTTGGGCTGGGGGTTACCTAGGTGGCTGGGGTAAACTGACTCAGTACGGTGATAAGTAGCCGTGCTATATACTACGGGGAATTTGAAATGGCTAGGAAGACTCTCCTACGTTTGAATTTCTCAACAAGCTTGGCCTTTCCATGCGGGGAAAAGAGCGTTGTATTTGATGGTGTCTGGAAGACTTTAAGGTTCAAACTGCAACCGCATCACTGAAATAGCTATTCCAACGATAACTTCACTTTGAAGAACACGACTTATTCTTCAAAGAAGAAGCAAATGCGAGGAAATCTCCCATCATCTGGACAAAAACAAAACGCCCATCCGGTGTACATTTGCAGTTGTATTTTTCCTAAAAAAAAAAAATGGTGATAAACAAGGAAACCCTCCCAGTCTGGGTGCGGCATATCTTTGAATTAACATCTTACCGTGGTGAAAATGACATGTGACAATTACAGGCTATTGGGGAAAGACACTCTAGAACAGCTTATCGGAAATGATTCGGTCCTGGGATCTTGGTCACCCCAAATGTGACCAAGGTGCCAAGACCGGAATATTTCCAATAAAATATCCTGGGGTTTGCATTTTGTGCCTTTCTCTAACATCCTACTATGGAGCTTTGTGTCGCTGCTGAAAGCACCTGAATACTTGACTCTGGTCAAGGAAGCCATGGCCGTGTCTGTTTATACAGAGAGCGCATACACGTCGATTTTATTTTTTTTAACTTTTGTTGATGTCAAAACGATGAGGCGCTACCTAGGAAGATAAACAGATTCATGAAACATTACACAAAGAAAAATAAAAGTGAATGACGAGCAGTATTGTATCAACAGAATGACTATTTTTACTTTAATAAGCATGATTTGTTAAAAATGATAAATACAATTAATTTTTATAATTAATGTTAACTTAATTCAAATGATTAATATCAAATTATAGGTGTATAACAGAAGTGATATTTGTTTTTATCTCCACTCCATTTTGAAGTGGATATGTATGTATACATTATATATATATATATATATATATATATATATATATATATATATATATATATATATAATATAATGTGTGTGTGTGTGTGTGTGTGTCAGAACAACCACTGTGAAAAGCTAACGAAATTCCAAGAGATTTCGTGACTTCTCACATTATCAAGGAGCTGTAAAAATAAAAGTTAACAGGAAAGCATTTAAGGACGTGAAACACAGCTTAGCTTATATTCTACCCAAAAATTTGTCTAATGTATTTTCAATTCTTCCCAAATTTTATTAATTATAAATGAATCCAATATATATATATATATATATATATATATATATATATATATATATATATATATATATATATATATATATATATATGCAAAAAGATCACAGTAAACAGGTGATATCAAAATATGCAAGAAAACCACTATGAAAAAATAGAAGAATTCCAAGCGCTTTCGTGACTACTCACATTATCAAGGAACTATAACTGGAAACATGACAAGAAGGGCTTATATAAGGGGCGAGACTACAAAGACTATAAAGACTTTTGATAAAAAATTCCCCCAAAATGCTGACGGATGTGTCTATAAGATTCCCTGTAAAATATGCGATAAAGTTTATTATGGTCAAACTGGTAAAAGTCTTGAACTAAGATTAAAACAACATAAATATAGCATTAGAACTGGACAAGATTCTAATGCTCTATTTATTCATGTGAGAGATTTTAACCATCCAATTGATTTTCAAAATGCTGAGAAGGTTGTATCAAGCAAGTCCATGGTTGAGAGAAATATAATAGAATCATGTTTCATTAAAAGCAGTTTTGAAAATAATATGAATATTTCTTTTGGTTTATATAAATTGGATTCATTAATAATTAATAAAATTTGGGAAGAATTTAATGATAAATTGGACTAATCTTAATTCTTGGGAAGAGTTTCAGGTCCTTTCTTATGTTCCTCTTCACAGAGTCGTGCGATGTTACGCTACTGTGAGGTGTAGTCTTTGTTATTGTGACTGTGAGGTGTAGTCTCGCCCCTTATATAAGCCCTTCTTGTCATGTTTCCAGTTATAGTTCCTTGATAATGTGAGTAGTCACGAAAGCGCTTGGAATTCTTCTATTTTTTCATAGTGGTTTTCTTGCATATATATATATATATATATATATATATATATATATATATATATATATATATATATATATATATATCAAAACAAATATTCATATTATTTTCAAAACTACTTTCTGTGAAACGTGATTTTATTATATTTCTGACAACCATATATATGCCTAAAACATGTCTTATAAATATTTTTTCCTTAAATCTATTATATTTCAGCTTCAGATATGTAGACACGCAAAAAATAAATTAACTCAGAATTAATATAAATTTACACCTAAGTTAAAGTACATGCCAAAATGAACCTAATAGTACAAGTATCAAAAGTCGTACTTGAAAAATCCTCTAGGTGGGAATTATAATGCCCTGCACTTTGAAAGAAGAGTGAAGATTGTAGATGAATGGTTCAGAGAACCGACAAGTTGATAAATTAGACACATGTGCAACACTTGGGAATCTTTAATGAGGAAACGTTTCGCCACACAGTGGCTTCATCAGTCCATGCAAAGGAGAATAGTGAAGAGCAGGAGGAGTTTGAGATAATCAGTCCCTCAATCTTGAAAAGAAGTGGCTTATATACTGTATGGAGGTGAGGTGCAGCAGTTGTAGGTAATATCACATTTGTCGGTTCTCTGAAACACTCATCTACATTCCTGTCTGACACAGCAACATCTTGGGATCTTAATACTGGGAATTCTTCACTTGCCTAACCTTTAGTCATGACCTACTTCCACATTTGGATTTGTCAAATATGACACCACCTACGACTGCTGCACCTCACCTGTCTACAGTATATAAGCTACTTCTTCGCACATATGCTGTATTCTTTTCAAGATTGATGGACTGATTACATCGACTTGGGGCTGAGGGACTGATTACCTCAAACTACTGCAGTATGGACTGAAGAAGCCACTGTGTGGCGAAACTTTTCCACATTAAAGATACCGAAGTGTTACACATGTGACTAATTTATCAAGAAGTGAGGATGTTGCAGGTTGCAGCCCATGTGAAGTGTAATATCTCCACACTGCTGGCATGGCAGCCTTGAAATGATGGTAAATATTTCCATTTTGGGTTCATTTACTAGGGTAGGAGACGGTTAGTGTGGCAGAAATATATTAGCATAAATTTGTATTGCCGTATATTATTCATAGTTGTGTTATAATAATAATAATATCTTTATTTCTACAAGTACATGTGAAAGGTATACAGTCCTAGCTGACATCAATCACATACTACTATACAGAAAGCCCCTTGTTATGCAGAGCATTTCGGGAAATTCGGTTGCGACCCACACCAGTCGACTAACACCCAGGTACCTATTTTACTGATGAGGGGACATTGGACAGCAGGTGTCTTATGGAAATACGTCCTAATATTTCCAGCCGTACGGGAGATTGAACCCCGGACCACTGTGTGTGAGCTGATATACTAACCTGCCTTATTCTCCCTGTTATCTTAACATGTATTTATCTGATGAGCATTATCTGAATAGCACGTTTCGTATCGATTTCTCTTACCTGTAATGAAGACAAGACACAAGCACAAAAAAATCGTTTATTTTGACAACAAAAGTTGTGACAACGCTTGCTCTGCTCATGTGTCTTTTTCCACATAACAGTCTGGTGCACTCTGCCGTATCCAGCTTACTTTACTTAACATTATCTTCCTTTTCTATTTCAACTATTGTTACCTGTCTTCCTGACCCATTTTAACTTAGTTTCTTGTGTCTCCCCGAGTTTCTTGACGTTATTTCATGAGTTCCATTATTTCATGACTTTTTTCAGCTTTGTTTCCCAGAACTGTCACACTTGTGTTACCTGTGGTTCTGGTGAGCGGAGTTGCTTGTGCTCATCAATTACCTTGACTGCAGGCGCTGGTGTAGGTGCGGGCGGGAGGTATTTGTGGCCATAGTTACGAAGGCAGTGAGGCCAGCTGAGGTATCCTGGGGCAGGGCATGATGGAAGCCTCATCATCAACACCACATGACACGGTAATTGTCTGCTGTCACGCAGGTGAGTATGAGCGAGAGAGGAGGGAGGCAGGGGAGGTAGAGAGGGAGGGGAGGTAGAGAGGCAGGGGAGGTAGAGAGGGAGGGGAGGTAGAGAGGCAGGGGAGGTAGAGAGGGAGGGGAGGTAGAGAGGCAGGGGAGGTAGAGAGGGAGCGAGAGAGGAAAGGATGGGCGATAGGAGAGGCGAGGTGGGGAGAGAGAAATGAGAGGTAGAGAGGGAAGGAAGAGATGAGAGGTAGGGAAGGATGGGAAAGCGGAGTCAAAATGAGGAAAGGGAGAGAAGACAGAGAGAGATGAAAGGTAAGGGAAGAGTGGTGTATAGTGTGAGGAAGTGGGAAAGGAGTGGAAAGTGAGAAGGAGAGAAACGAGGGGGCCGAGGAGAGGTAAACGTAGAGGAGATAGGCTTAGAGGAGAGTTATAGAAACAGAGGAGAGGTAAAAGTAGAGTGAAATGGGATGTGAGAAAGAGGGGATAGAGGAAAAAAGGACTAAGAGATGTGACAGCAGTGACAGATAAACCAAGGCTGGGCAGAAAGTTTGCGCTCACACTACTGACGAAGCCTTGCCACCTGTGAGTCTCGACGTTTCCTTTGGTACGATGTCGCGATTTGCTGTGCAAATATTTTTCAAATACGACTCAACTGAGACATAAATGATCGGTGACGATGTACATCAGAAAGTAAAAGAACTGAAGATGCTGACAGCTGGCTGTCTTGTTACCGCCGAGTAGACTGAAGGTCTGTTCGAAGATGTATCACCAGTACTGTAAATACACACACACACACACACATATTTTAGAAAACAAAATGGGGAATTCCTTTGGGATCGGTTCGTGGACCAATACTTTTTACATTGTATATAAATGTTCTAGAGATAATATTTGCTGATGATGCAAAATTGCGGATAATTGCTGCATTTTAAGCAGACTATTTAAACGTCCAGAGGGAGCTGGATAGGTTTGCTCAGTGGTCAGAGACGTGGAAGATGAGTTTCAACGTTGACAAGTACAAACAGAATCACAACACAATAGGATAAACTACCAGCTGAAATTAAGTCCGAATTCAATACAGTAATTTAAGAACCTGCTGAACGAGTACTTGTATAGGGTTCAACTAAACACTACACTGAAACATGATATCTAAGGAGTTTTTGTTTATTCCAGTTCCATGTCGCCAATAAATTCCATGTCATTTTTTTTTCAAATTTGACAATGTATACTTATTTTCAAGCCAGGAGTGGCCTGGCGGAAAGGAGATTTTTATTATCTACATAGGTACACAGTTCATCTCTGCAGATAGCCTCGTGTGGACTCCAAAGTACTCGCATGCACATTGTATCCATCAATCCCTTACACTATTAGTGCCAGCATCGTGCATGGTACCCGCCCGTAACCTGTTATATAATTGGCAGAGCAAACAGTGCGTTTTTCCAACAAACTGGATGACTATTTTCTTTACAAATTATTCTTTATTTTTATTACATACCCAAACGAGCGAACGAGATAGAAAAAGAAAGAGAGAGACAGAGAGAGAGAGAGAGAGAGAGAGAGAGAGAGAGAGAGAGAGAGAGAGAGAGAGAGAGAGAGAGAGTGAGAGAGAGTCACTGTGTATGAAGATACGAGTGCGAGAGAAAACGAGTGAGTGAGCCAGAAAGTTTGCCAAAGAGAAAGCACTCCAAAGAATGTGAGGATGTAAATATGAGGGTGTAAATATGAGGTTGTAAATATGAGGTTGTAAATACGAGGGTGTAAATATGAGGGTGCAAGTGTGAAGTAGGAAATGCGAGGGTGTTAGAGAGTGTAAAAGTATGAGGTGTAAATTAGAGGGTTTAAGTGTGAGTGTGTGTGTGTAAATTTGAGTAAGTGTGAGGGTTTAAGTGAGGGTTTCAATATGAGGGAGTTATTCTAAATGCATCATTGTAATAATGTATGTGTGAGTGTATCAGTGTGTGTCAATGTGAGTGTGTCAATGAGTGGATACAAGTGTAAGTGTCACTGTGAGAGTATCAATGAAAGGATATAAGTGTGAGTGTGTCAGTGAAAAGATGTGCTCAAAGGAAAAGATGTAAGTGTAAATGTGTCAACGAGTGTGTGTCAATAGGAGAGTAAAAATTGTCTTCCAGATCCTTGTCAATATATTACTAAGCATTTCCTCTTTTTTCATATCGCTCACCACTTTTGTATTCCAGTCTTCCTGCTTTACTATATTTTTCGTACAATACACACAGAAACATAGCTTAAGTTCTTCTTAAGTGTCACATTGCTAACAATATCTACTTTCTATGGCCAATGGTTAACTTATTTTGAAATTTCTTTACACCTGTATCTCCACTATCATCACACATGTGAGTCTACACAACACATCTCTAAGTCCCTGTATCCTCGGTCTCCTTGTATCTGCTACAACTTAAAATAGAAACATGTCGGAAACTGTCAGCCTCACCACTTGGTAGGAGTTCAAATTATTTTATTTCCTGATTTGCAGAAATAGAATCCGTCAAGGTTTTAGGTCTAAATAATAGTTGTTTGATAGTTAAACGCGGCAAGGAAGGTCCGTAGACTTATTCCATTATGCATGAACTTTATGTAGTTATTTTCCCACCGGGATGTGTTTGCAGGGGTCGATTCTTGGCTTCCGACCACAGCTTTAAGTTTCATCGACTCGCGTTACTGGTTTCTGACATGCGGGTGCGGAAGTAACCGCACCTACTTCCGCACTAAGTTAAAATCCTTCTCTGTTGTGTGTATGGTATTCAGTAACTGATGGTGTATCCTGTCTCCTTGGGTCTCTGGTGTTGTCCTGATAAAATTTCTGTAAACCATTTATTAAACACCTTTTACACTTCATGGTCTCTCAGTGTCTTCTCTCTTCGTTCAGTGTCTTGAATCATTCAGTGTGCTAATGTTATTGTAAAGCATCTTCGGTTCAGACTTTACTTTATGAGTCTATGTATTAATGTTGGTAGAATTATTGACAATATGTTAGGTGAAAGGACACAAGTGCAACTAATGTGACATTTTATTGTGGCAACGTTTCGCTCTCCACGAGCGAATCTATGTTATTTTAAAACTGTCGCTCAGCCTCTCACTTCACCCTTATACATTAATTTCTGGCTCTTCCACTTCTCTGTCCTCGTCTGTTCTACACCTTCTGCAGATTTTCCACTCTCCTCTTCTTTTCCTCCTCCCACTCACTCTGTGCGTCTTTTGTTGAACTATTTCCTGTTCTTCTGCCTACGACGATTTCCTCTACATCCCGGCACTCTCCGGATATGTTCGTCATTTCATTCGTTGACTTTCCTTTCAGGTTCTATTGCCTTCTGCGCTGCATTCAGGAAGTCCCTCATACGTTCACGGTTTCTTTTACTGAAGTCTGGTTTCTCCTCTCTTGTGCGTGATGGTCTTTCCCCAGTGTTAATTCCTCGGGGAATTCGACATTCCAAACTGAAGGATTGCTAATACCCAGGGGTTCCCCATATTCTATTTCTCCAATTAAATCCTAGATTAAATTTTATTGACTCATCATCTCTCTCTCTGTCTCTCTGTGTCTCTGTGTCTCTGTGTCTCTGTGACTCTGTGACTCTGTGACTCTGTGACTCTGTGACTCTGTGACTCTGTGACTCTGTGTCTCTGTGACTCTGTGTCTCTGTGTCTCTGTGTCTCTGTGTCTCTGTGTCTCTGTCTGTCTGTCTGTCTGTCTCTCTCTCTCTCTCTCTCTCTCTCTCTCTCTCTCTCTCTCTCTCTCTCTCGTGTGTCTCTTAGGTTGTCACACAGTTTTCAATCACTACCTCCGTTACCTGAGCCCTCCACATTCTCAGTCCCCATGTAGATCAAAATTCGTCCTGTATATTTATCTGTGGTTGAATATGTGTGTGTGTGTGTGTGTGTGTGTGTGTGTGTGTGTGTGTGTGTGTGTGTACTGTCTACTGCAGGACCACATCCGACGCAAGCTGCCTCGTTAACAATAATCATTTTGCAAATTAAAAATTGCTGCATTCGGTACAAGTTGTGGGAATTCATGTCGGGTGAAACAACGATGAATTCATTTATTTTTACACATGTTAAATCAAGACTCAACATTTAGCCAGATATCAGCGCCACTGATGCAATCATGTGTTACCCACAGATATATCAGAATAATTAAAGTTACTAAGTATGTGATACCCATTTATGGTGTCAAGAAGCATGTGGTACCCACTAATGACTTAAATGTAATTACCCACGTGGATATCAAAACTTTTTGTGTCACCGAGGACGTGGTACTCAGAAGTATTTGAACAATTTAAGTACTATCATTACTATTGATGACATTAAGTGCCACGGTTACTACGGAGATGTAAGCACCTATGATGCCAATATGTGGGAACTGGAATGATTCCAATACAAGTGAAGTCCGTGAAGACGTTCCATCCACAAGTAGTAGATACCAAGACCATTGAATTCACTGGAGCTGCGGTACTTACAAATACCATGACAAGTACTGCGGTATTCGTACAATTACTAGCACCATTGATGTCAATGAAGTGCCTTTATATGTATTGGCGTCAGCTAATATCACTGATGATTCCGTACACACCCAGACACGATAAGTCACAGGAGGAATACCAGAGGTGCTGGTACCAATGGTAACAGCACAAATTCAAGAGGTACCCGCCCAGTTACCAACGGTACCAAAACAAGCACCAGCACCAACGGTCGCATGAGGGAGCCAGAATTCTCTTTGCACTAAGGTGAATGAGGAGATAATGATTATATATACTAAATTTAGATACAAACAAATGGAGAATAAGGAAGCAACACTTAATAACAATGTCTAGAATATAATGAATAACAGAGGGGGTAATATACAATGCAGTTCTCAACACAGTAGGGTGCTTGAAAGGCTGAGTCGTTAGCTCATTAGGGTGTGTGCGCGCTAACGACTCCATAACGACCTTACACACGTAACTATCACTACAATATTACGTATGTACAAAGTGCGTTGCATTCAAGAAGGTAATGATAATTGAAGAGTTAGACCCATGAGGTTTTGAAGCAAAATGGCAGTCCGAGGACTAGATAAGGAAAATAACATTTACTGTAGATAAGATAGATAAGCATATTAGTAATCTGATAAACTACGTTTGAAGGCGATGTTATACTCGTATCTGGAGCTCTCTCTCTCTCTCTCTCTCTCTCTCTCTCTGTGCTTGTGTGTATGAGAGAGAGAGAGAGAGAGAGAAGAAGAGAGAGAGAGAGAGAGAGAGAGAGAGAGAGAGAGAGAGAGAGAGAGATAAATTATAAAATCATAATAAGCAGAGGAAAATAGTGACAATGACATACTGGTGGGCGAGAGAAGAAAAAAAGCTTTTAGTTTCCGCTCTATGTAAATTGCATTTGCATACTTAAAATGCAAATTGTTGGGTTGAGTTAAGAGACTGTCAACTGAAGAATTAGGTTACACTCTCGTACTGGTGTACACTTTCACGCACATGCAGATTTTTAAGCGCGCACGCAAATACATACACGCCCACACACACATACACAAATGATAATTTTTACTCACTAACCATTACACACACACACACCAACCATTACATATACACACACCTCTCAAATACACGAATACACCTCCTCTTACATACTCGCTCTTGAACACTAATACACACACACACACACACACACACACACACACACTTTGAGTAACAATACAGTTGTTGTTAACAGTCATAACAATCTGGAAGGAGATAAGGAAAGAGGGATGGAGTGAGATCCCTCATGATCAACGGTCTTCATGGGACCTGGGGAAGTACAGGTGACCAGAGATGGGTTGTAGAAGAGCCAGATATTAAAGCTGTCATTAAAGTAACAGGAGACAACGAAGAAGAACAGGTGGCAAACGTTTTGAGAAATGGGAGGTAATCAGAAGGCATAAATCGGAAGAGATGAATGAACCTTTCGTTCAGAAATGAGTGGAGGTTTGAAGAGAACAATAATATACAAATGTAAATCTCAAAGGACAACCTAATAGGCATACTCAGTACTGGGGAAAACCAAGTGGTGATAAAAGTGATGTAAAAATCCTCCATAAACAGCAGAAGACCAAGACAAGCATACAACAAAACAATGGTTGACAGCATAACAGAAACAGCAGGGGAGAATAAACTGGGAGTATTAGGATCCACATGTGTGACCTGAAACATCGAGGGTTAAGAGGATAGAGGCAGTGATGAAAGAGATAATTACATTAATAATACTAGTAATAATAATATTAATTATCCTTATTCCTATAAGTACGTGTACAACGTATGCAGACCTAGTTGACATTAATAACATACTACTATATAGAAAGCCCCTTATTATGCAGAGCATTTTGTCCCTGTAATGCGACCCACACCAGTCGGCTAACACCCAGGTACCTACTTACTGCTAGGTGAACAGGGACAGTAAGCCTGGACCTAGTATTCACATTAAAGAAATCTGACGAAAGTGAAATGAAATGCAAAAGGTCCTTGTGTGCTACCATTAATTCAGAAGTGAATTTCAAATTCCTTGAATAAATATATTTAGAGAGATACCGTGATGAGGGAAGGGAGAAACTAGAACGTAAAAGAACAGATGCACTGTGTACACCACTAGCAGTAGGAGAGAATAAAGGGGTAATCCTAATAACAGAGTATAGGGGACATGATAACGATATACAAAATTATCAGAGGAATTTATAGGAAAGAGGACTACAGGTTGCTATAGAAGTAGGAAACAGGTACACAAGAGCATAGATGATGTGAAGTTAATGAGAAGAATTAAATCAATCGAGGATCAGGCAGGACTACAAAGAGACATGGACAGGCTACAATCCTGGTCCAGTAACTCTCTCCTTGAATTTAACCCTGAAAAATGTAAAGTCATGAAGATCGGGGAAGGGCAAAGAAGACCGCAGACAGAGTATAGTCTAGGTGGCCAAAGACTGCAAACCTCACTTAAGGAAAAATATCTTGGGGTGAGTATAATACCGAGCACATCTCCTGAGGCACACATCAATCAGATAACTGCTGCAGCATACAGGCGCCTGGCAAACCTAAGAATAGCGTTCCAATACCTCACTAAAGATTCGTTCAAGACTCTGTACACCATATACGTAAGACCCATACTGGAGTATGCAGCACCAGTTTGGAACCCACACCTGGTCAAGCACGTCAAGAAATTAGGGAAGACTAGTCCCAGAGCTAAGGGGATTGTCCTACGAAGAAAGGTTAAGGGAAATCGGCCTGACGACACTTAGAGGACAGAATTGTTAGGGAACACATGATAACGACAAATAAAATACTGCGAGGAATAGATAAGGTGGACAGAGACAGGATGTTCCAGAGAGGGGACACGGAAACAAGGGGTCACAATTGGAAGTTGAAGACTCCTATGAGTCAAAGGGATATTAGGAAGTATTTCTTCAGTCATAGAGTTGACAGGAAGTGGAATAACCTAGAAAGTGACGTAGTGGAGGCAGGAACCATACATAGTTTTAAGACGATGTTTGATAAAGCTCATGGAGCAGGGAGAGAGAGGACCTAGTAGCAATCAGTGAAGAGGCGGGGCCAGGAGCTATGACTCGACCCCTGCAACCACAAATAGGTGAGTACACACACATATCAACATCAACAGCAACGACAATAACAAATAACCATTCGTCACCTGAAAAAATACCCAACACAACAAACTTCACAGGATGACACACAGGGCTCAACCCAGTAACAATATTTCGGGAGAAGCGCGTGTGTGGGGGATGAGAGAGAGAGAGAGAGAGAGAGAGAGAGAGAGAGAGAGAGAGAGAGAGAGAGAGAGAGAGAGAGAGAGAGAGAGAGAGAGAGAGAGAGAGAGAGAGAGAGAAAGAGATTGAGAACTTATTTATTTGTGGTTGCAAGGATCTAGTCACAGCTCCTGGGCCCCGCCACTTCGCTGGTCGCTACTAGATCACTCTTCCTGCTCCATGAACTTTATCATACCTCTTCTTAAAGCTATGTATGGATCCTGCTTCCACTACATCACTTCCCAGACTATTCCACTTCCTGACAACTCTGTGACTGACGAAATAATTCCTAACATCCCTGTGATTCATCTGAGTCTTCAACTTCCAACTGTGACCCCTTGATGCTGTGTCCCATCTCTGGAACATCCTGTCTCTGTCCACTTTGTCGATTCCTCTCAGTATTTTATATGTCGTTATCATATCCCCCCTATCTCTCCTGTCCTCCAGTGTCTTCAGGTCCATTTTCCTTAACCTCTCCTCGTAGGACATGCCCCTTCGCTCCGGGATTAGTCTTGGTTGCAAACCTTTGCACTTTGTCTAGTTTCCTTACGTGCTTGGCTAGGTGTGTGTGTGTGTTTTAGTTAGTTTCCATTTTGTCCTAGGCACATGTCGATTAGACACTAGGCCTGTTGTGTGTGTGTGTGTGTGTGTGTAAGGAAACACTTCGAAATGTTTCCGCCCCGCTGGGAATTGAACTCGGGCCCTCCGTGCGTGAAGCGAGAGCTTTAGCCACCAGGCCACCGGTGGTGTGTGTGTGAGAGAGAGAGAGAGAGAGAGAGAGAGAGAGAGAGAGAGAGAGAGAGGAGAGAGATAGAGAGAGAGAGAGAGAGAGAGAGAGGAGAGAAGAGATACTGTGTGTGTAGTAGCAATAAGGACTGTAGTGGAGTTAGTGGCAGTGAGGGTTATTGCTCTGGAAGTTGTGATAGTGTTGGTAATGGTAGTGATGGTTGTTGTGGCACTTGTGGAAATAGCTGTGATGGCAGCAGCAGCCAGTAGAATCATGGATTTGAGGTCACCACAGCCCTCGTCATAATGGCCACTTACACCTGGACTACTATCTCAACGACCACGGTCGCTTACACCTGCACCACGACCACGACGTCCATATCACGGTGTTGTTGTCGTGGTTCAGGAAAGAACTCAACACGACGCGTGAGTACGACTGGAATGGTGTGCAAGTCTTCGCTGACCGTGTTAGCTATCTGATCATAAATTCCAAGAATTGCTGGGCAGAGCAACAAGCCCGGAATGTATTTCACTTGCAGCTCTGTGTTTGGTGTGTGTAAGAGAGGAGAGAGGGAGAGAAAGGAAGAGGCAGAGAGAGAGAGAGAGAGAGAGAGAGAGAGAGAGAGAGAGAGAGAGAGAGAGAGAGAGAGATAGAGAGAGAGAGAGAGAGAGAGGGAGAGGAATGGAGAGATTTATAAGAAAAGTGGAAGTGGACAGAAGGCACTAATTAAAGCTACCGCTGCTCAGTATTGCTATTTCTACTACATTTACTAATACTACTCAACTGCAACTGCTAACGTTACGCCAACTACATCTACTAATGCTACTCCACTGACACCTACTCCTAAATACTATACTACAGATGGAGGGGAACAACCGCGTATTGTATGTAGTCCTAGATCGTGCACAAGGATGCCGGTAACTACTACCCAGAAAAAGTTTAAGTGGCACCATATGTGTGTGGTTCAATGCTTCAGTTGGTTTGTCATCAACAACTTCAGTGGAGAGACGACTCCTAGTGCTCCACTCCATATCTGCCTGCAGAAAGAAAAAGTTCTTGCCCATGTTCCTATTAAACTTCATACCATGGAGTTTCTCTACTATTGTTTAATTGTATAACACACTGCATCTTAGAAAGATCTTCATGTTCAAGATTGTTGAGTGAAATTTTGGTCTCAGTGCATTAAAAATTTCACTCTTGCCCTCCCTACGAAAGTGCTCTTCCTTTTATAACTATGATGATCAATTGTTATTTTCAAAGCAAATGTCCTTTGAATCGTTTCGTAGCCTCCGTTTTCTCAGTGAGAACTGATTCAGTGATTTAAATCTTCCTTCATACGGATTTTTCCTTAATCATTGGACGAGTTTTGCTGATCTTCATTGTATTCTAAGTCGTTTCTATAAGTATGGGACCATAAATAGACAGCATATTCAAGGTTATGCCCGATAAAACTGTCAATAATGCTTAAGGTGTTCTATGCTGGGACAAGCTGGGAACAACCTTCCATCACTGCTGAAATTATTGCATAGTGCAATAAAATCTACGTCATCTTTCGATTTTAAAATTTTCTGCAATCTTATCAAACTATTAGATATTAATCATAATTATATCTAATAGTTAGGAAAAAATTTCTAACTGCTAAAAACATCTTTCTTAGCAGTACGTATGTATATCTTACGTTTTTTTAGTTGATTTCATGAAATTTTGTTCTCTCATATTTAATTACGGAATCCTCTATTGTCAGCATCTCTGAGAACTAATGCAAGAACATTAAATTTATTGCAGGTAACTTTGGTATAAGCAATTCGTCTCAAGATAGGCTTACTTTCTAAGATAAATTATTCTCTGTATGTGTCTAGAGTAAAAATTCAGTCTCTGTAGCTTTAGAGTCAAGGTTGTTGAGTCTAGCAAACGAAAATGAATGTCATCGCCTTCTAATGTGTTCAATATATTACACAGTTCGTGGATTCTTGCCTTGCTAGCGCATACATTTCCACTGATTTTCCCTGTGATGTGACTAAACAAGTCGTCTCTCACAAGAGGCGCCTGGAAAAAATTCACGACTGAAGCTACACTGACTCAGGCTACATGAAGTCTCCGAACAGCTCCCTTGACTTGACCCTCTGAAGTCGGTACTGCGAAGAAATGTGTGGTCACCAAGATGGTCGACAACTTACTGAGAAAGGTTGATAACCTACAGAGGAAGGTCGATAGTCTACCGAGGAAGGTCGATAGTCTACTGAGGAAGGTTGATGGCTCTACCTCTGGTTACCAATAGTTGTACTACAACTTTCACAACCACCTACGTCTGCAACTTCTAATATATCGACTCAGTTGCCTCGTTTTCAACTGATCGCCCTGATGCAGTTACTGAATATCATAAATCTGTCGACTTAATAATGTCCCATCAACTAAATGCATACGATGGTTTATCTGGGTTTGTGGTAATAATAAGTGGTTGAGTGAGGTAGTGAGATTCTCGGGCAACATCTCATTCTTGTTCTCCCTCATCATACCCACCTTGGAGAGAGAGTTCCTCATGTTTTTGAGAGGAAATGAAAGAACTCTTCAGAGTAAAGAGGCTTACGGCTAAGAGTATTGTCGAAATTAAATTATGAGAGCCATGTTACTCTTTGCCAGTATGGATGCTGCCATCACCACAGCAAGTGCATGTTTTCTCACAACCTTGGCACAGCAGCAAAGGAATATTATTTTTTCGTGAACAGGTTTAATGTAGCAAACTTTTTTATTGTAATGTATGGTAAAGTAAAGTATCGTAAGGTGTGATAAAGTATTGCAAAGGTAAACTATTGTAAGGTACGGTTAAGCATTGTAATAATTAGAACGCCTAACTTCTCTTTAAACTCTTCTTGAAATTCTTGAATATCACTTAGTGGAGTTTTGCAAACACTGAGAAAGTAACAGTTACGTCACCTCGGAACACACATGACTGATGTCTTCAGTCATGAGTAATTAAGTATAAAACACACACACGTGGCAAGGTCTTTTACCTCAAGTAATATCAATGACGTTATGGAGCCACAAGACAATGTTAGAAAACACCGTTGCAGTTCTGAAACTTCTCACTTGAAGATGTGGTGTCTTGGTGCTATTCAAGGGTTCTTCACCCTTGTTTACACTTGTTAGTTAAGTGCTTCCCTGAAGATAATAAATAATAATAATAATTAATAATTATAAAAGGACAAAGAAGAAAAAGGAGGAGGAGGTGGAGAAGACGAGCTTAATGTTAAGGCAATAATCCTGTTTTTTTTTATGAGTGGTGTCATAGACCTAGCTGGGATAGGCCAGCCAGGGGATGCTGAACAACATTGACCAGGTCGTCATCTGATGAATACCTGGATCAGTACACAATCCTAACGAACAAACTAATACCGCCACCACTATTACCACCACCATCACCCCACAATTACAACCACCACCACTAAAGATTGGCTCTGAAATTAACCGAAGTAAAAGGAACAGTAAGACAGCCAAGATATAGGTCCAATGTCCCACGCCATATGAAGTAAACATTTTAAAATTAAACAAAAATACTATAATACTATTAGACCTCCTGTACTCTTCAAGTGAGTGTTCTAGAACCTTAAATACTTGCTCTAATCTATATATATATATATATATATATATATATATATATATATATATATATATATATATATATATTGGTAAATTATTATTTCTTTTCTCGTGATGAGAACACTAAACCTGAAGTGGTGTTACGGCACCGCGAAATGAGAGGCAATTTAATTCGAGCCAAAGAAAGGGAGAGTAGTTCCAGTTCTAGGAATCAATCCCTTGTGGTTTAGCGCTTCTTTTGATTATAATAATAATAATCTAGGAATCAAGAGACCTTCGTCGGAATCAAAGCACCTCCCTTCAGAGGTACATCTATTAAAGCCATTTTTTTCTGGTGGTGCTCATGAGTATACATGGGAAAAGTAGATAGAAGAAAAAGGCTACGCCGAGTCTGCTGGGAAATTCTATCTACTATTATCTTAACTGAGGATTGTCTGCTCTTATCTAGATGGCTGAAGCAAGGATGGTAGAGCACAAAGAGCACAAAGCTTTCTCCCCACCATTTGCCTTCCCCCCCCCCCGACCTTGCTAAGATAAGCTGCTAGACATTTTCAAGACGCGCCATTCAAGATCACGTTACTCTGAAGACAATTTATGGTGACTGGGCAGCAGTGTTATGCAAAGTGTTCCTCAGGCGGCCATAAATAAGGTCAGACAGGCACAAACACAGGCGCCCGGGGGTCAGGAGGCGTATCTTACCTTAACGAGACTTACATATTTCCACTCGGGGAATGGGCAGGACTTGAGTCCACGATAAACGAGACCTAAAACTAACAGGTCAGTGCTCTAACCACGAGACTGCTTGTCTTAAATATGGTTCACAAAGAGCCCGCCAGAAGTCAAGGTCAGGATATGCTTATGGCCTCTCCATCTTTCTTTACGATCGAGTTGCGGAGGCTAATCCGTACCCGCACTTCTTTGCACGCCCCACGCCTGCACGCCCCACACCCCAGCGTTCACATGCTTGTAATCCCCACGCTCGCACGCCCCCATGCTATATGCCCATACAAATCACACATGAGTGCTAGCGATCCCGAGCACACTAATGTGTACACACACACACACACTTTCCACACACTCACGCCTGCACAACCACTTTCGCACTTCTGCACAACCCACTCTCGCACTTCTGCAAACGTCCATACGCACGCATATATAATGGCATACACGTTACACGAAGCATACACTCATGGCACCTGCACTATCCCACACCTTCACGCTTAAAATGTTACACAGATAGCAACCTAGCAAGCCATATTAACCATTGCCAAGCAGAAGCGTATATACATACATTTCTTCTAACAATTATATCAATAAAATATCAAGAACATGCAACTGCAATCGTTGCAATCGTCCACTGCATCGTTTGCAGAGCTGTACATTTCTCTATTGTATTTTAAATGTGAATTTTGCTGAACTAAATGCATCTCCTGGACGAGGTTGTTACAAGCAAACATGAAGCTCGGGATTAGTATATATGTCGTGCCGAATAGGTAAAATTGGTCAATTAGCAAGAACTCATTTAAAATTAAATCCTTTCTAAAATTTTCTATCATACGTTTAAAGATATATTTTTTTCATTTACGTTAATGCAAAAATTAATCATTTTGTACCCAAAGTACCATAGAAAACTTACCTAACCTTATTATAAAAAGCGCAATTTAATTTACCCTAATCCAACTTAATATATTTTAGATAAATTTACAATAATTTAATAATACACAAAAACAATGAAATATATTTTTTTGGTTTGGTTCAGAATGATTTTTGCAAAATTATTGCATACACAAATTTTCGCGAGGCCTTATTCGGCAAGAAGGTCGTTACTATTTAAGCCAAAATCGCGTTTTATCTATTCGGCACGAAAATATATATATATATATATATATATATATATATATATATATATATATATATATATATATATATATATATATATATATATATGCATACATACATATAGTCCATATGAAAACACTATTCAGAGGGAAAAGTTGCAAAGCTTTCACCATGACTATGGACGCTTTCACATAAAAAATAACAAGAAAAATTCCGCAAAAATCACGGGAAGCTTTAGGCACGAGGCTGCGTTTTGTAGATAATATTATAGCATGAATGATGGTGATGGCAGAAGGATGAAACAGAATATTAAAACTAGCGAACGCAAGTCTATATTTATTCTTCTAAACTTTTATCTGCACCGAGTAAAATCATGACAACAATTTGATAACAGATCAGTGGTAAAAAAAAAAAAAAAGTATTTTTTTTTTGTAACACACTGGCCCTCTGCTACCCGGATAAGTTATCCCAAAAAAAGATGAAACACTTTCACCATCACTCTGTCTATCACTATTTACCTTAGCCAAGTAGAATGACATTAATACCACTATGTACACTAATTAACTACAGCCAGTTTACTAATTTTTTAATATTGTAAGAGAGACTCCACGATGTTTGCGGCGCACCACAAAGCCAAAGAATTATTATTCCGCTCAAAACAAAAACGAGTATCCGTCCATTACATAATCATTTACAGAGTTTTATGTCGTAAGGACTAAATCAAAGAGTCTGCCATCACACTGACAGAGTGAACACTCCGTTTTCTTTCAAGATTTCCTAAATTTATTTCTTGGGAGAAGCACCAAGCTCTTAGGGAGGTCATACGAAGCCTTGGGTAATGGGAGGTAATCAGAGCCGATTCAAGGAAAGAAAGGGCAGTCCCATTTCCTTGGATCAAGAGCTCGTCACCAGCGTCAGTCAGCTTCTTGAAGTCTTTTCGCCTAGTAGACAAAGGATGTGATTAAGCTTATAAAGCATGATATTTAAAAAAGAAAAGCGTAAGTCAAGCAGATGTCATTCACACATACACAAATGAAGCTTAAATAATTATTTAGTACAATACAGCAAAGTTTTAACCATCCCTCGATGATCACTATTTTGTTGTTAACTGAGAACATTACGGCAACTCTGGGAATTCCATCCTTGTCACTGAACCAATGTACATTTTACCATATTCACACTTCCTCTCTTATGATTATTTATGTGGCTAATATCTCCCAAAATGTAAAGTGTCGACTGAGTCATACACTAGAATATTATATTGATGTGAATACATAATACAAATAAAAATTCTAACCTAACCATTTTAGTAGTAGTAGTAGTAATAGTAGTAGTAGTAATAGTAGTAGTAGTAGTAGTAGTAGTAGTAGCTGTCATATGCAAACTTCCTAATATCAAATGTTTGTCGACATAACATTCTGCCTAATTAAGCTATATATGCTATATCAGGGGAACGTTGCCAAACTACTCTAGCCCTTTTGGCTCTATAAATCATAAAACATTACTGATTTTTACTCAACTACAAAAAAACTAAGAATGATAAAGAAGACTAAAGGAGATTTGTTGTTCCAAATTACAAACTTCTGGTACACGTGAAGGTATTATATTAAATGACAAATTAGAAACTTGCAACACACGCCTCTAAGTTCTGCTATCGAACCTTTCACAGGAACAGATAAACGAGTAAAAAAATTCCAGCAACCAAATTGAAAAGGGTTAGAAAGTATCCTCAATAAATTATCAGTAAAGTCACTCATGAAAGTAAACATTCATTTATTTCAGTAACCCTATAAATAATCTATATGGTCAAATTATTGTAATTATTGTAATCTATATGGTCAAATTATTGTAATATTGTAATATTATATGTGATTTCATTCATGAATATAGATCAAATTCTAATATCATTCACAAACACAGGTCAAATTCTAATGAGCAAATGGGTCGGATTTAGCAAGAGTCACAATCTTCATATTCACGTTGAAAAGATATATCTTTTAGGATATGAGTCATAGAACTAAACAAATGACTGTTTATTTTAAATAGTCAAGGCAAAACGTTGCTCTAACTCTACCCTTTCATTAGAGATGTACTGTAAGAAAGGGAGGGAGGAGATTTCAGCAAGTTACTCAGACGAGGTCGAAGCCTTGGCCAGAGAATGACCAACTCTTGAGGCTTATACAGCCACTGTAGCGGTCTAATTGTCTGTGCACCTTTCATGAGTATAATTCTATAGCTGCGTAATGAATCATTGTCATTACTCAGGCATAGAGTACTCTGTTGTCCTCCTAACAAAAGGTATATCTGTATTCCCTAAATACATTGGTATAGCAGTTAACGTGAATTAAACGATTAAAAAAAAAATCTGTATTCCCATTCTTTCATTATGAGTGTAATAAAGAAACTGTATTTGATCGTATATTTGTATCATTGTCCCTTGGATACGATTTCCCCGAATTTAAAGTGCTTCTCCTGTTTCAGGAGATAAAGACTGAAACATACACTCCCCTCCCTCTTCCTCTTCCTTGTGAAGCGGCACTTCTCCCTCCTCTCCCATCACCCCCGGTGTGGCAGAGCTGACACTCAGAGAATGTTTAACATCACGCAAAAATAAATATATACAAACATAATATATAGTATATATATAGTATATATATATATATATATATATATATATATATGTTAAAACCGACTCAGCTCGGTTTTGGTGTTCAACAAGGCTGTGAAACAGCTAACAGCTGCCCATGCAGCCCGAGTATACATCAACAACATGTCCAATGAAAAAGCTTTAATCAAATTGGACTTTGCCAATGCTTTCAACTCAGTCAGAAGGGATGCTGCTCTCCAAGCAGTTTCTAGGCACTTTCCTTCCCTCTATCCTTTCATAGAATCGTGTTACAGTGTGGCTTCTAAACTTTTGTTTGGGGACCATGAAATTGACTCGTGTGAGGGTGTGCAACAGGGAGACCCTCTTGCTCCCTTTCTATTCTGTCTAGCCATCAAGGATGTCACAGAAGCATTGTCCAGTGAGCTCAATATCTGGTTCTTAGATGATGGCACCCTAGCTGGCACTGCACAATCTCTCCTAGGAGACATCAGGAAAATTAAAATATGGTAGGTAGCCTGGGCCTATCTTTAAACCCCATCAAATGTAGATAGTTTCCACCAATCCACAGATGATCCAGGACATTAGGGCTGTTTTACCAGGGGCACGAGCCATCGATCCAGCCAACAGCACTCTCCTTGGTGCTCCTCTTGGGCCCAATGCCATCGATCTGGTCCTGGAAAAAAAAATCTCCGACCTCAGGACGATGGAAGGTAGGATGAAAGACATCGATACACATGATGCCTTCTACTTACTCACCAGGTGCCTGTCAATCCCAAAACTTACATACTTCCTGAGATGCTCCCCAGCCTTCAACAGCCCGAAACTCGAGGAATACGACTCTCTCCTCAAGACCATGCTAGAGAGTGTATTGAATCTTTCCCTCGATGATGGACAGTGGTTGCAAGCCTCACTTCCAGTCAGACTTGGGGGGCTGGGAGTACGCAAATCCTCCCAGATTGCCCTACCAGCCTTCTTATCCTCTTCCATAGCATCAAATGAGCTAATAAAACAAATTCTTCCAGACAACCTCAGTGATTCAGCAGGAATACAGGACCCTAGCTACACCATTGCCATCACTGAATGGGAGACTCTTGCTGCTCCAACACCAAAACCTAGTGAAGAACTGGCCTACAAACAGTCAAGCTGGGACGGCCCCATCGCTGAAAAGATACTTGCCAATATGCTCAGGGCCGTAACATCAGACAGGAGACTGCCCGTCTCCTAGCTGTGAGTGCACATCACTCTGGGGACTTCCTCCAAACAGTTCCCATTTCGCCATGGAACACGCCTGGACCCTAAGACCCTTCGTATTGCAGTGGCTCTGCGCCTTGCTGCCCCTATTCACACGGAATATACGTGTATTTGCAGCGATGCGCAAGCCGACCAATATGGTCTACATGGTCTTAACTGTTCTAAAACCAAGGGTTAGCATGCAAGACATAATGAGGTCAACGACATCATAAAGAGAACCCTTGCTACAGCTGGATGCCCAGCCGAAAGAGAGCCTCGATCACTAGCAGCCAACAACGCCCACAACCCAGCAAACCGCCCCGACGGGATCACCATCTATCCTTGGAAGAATGGCAAGCTCTTAGCATGGGATTATACCTGTGTGTCGACACTGGCTGACACCTACATCCATCACAGTGTTGGGCGACAGGGAGGAGCTGCTGACCACAGAGAGGAGTACAAGATCGGCAAGTACAGGGACATAAGCCAACAGTATAAATTTGTCCCAGTGGGATCAGAGACCTTGGGAGCGTGGGGAAAAAATGCAACACGTTTCCTTAAAGAACTGGGTTCCAGACTCATCGACACCACCAGGGACCCAAGGGCAGCCACGTTCATGTTCCAGCGTCTCAGCGTGGCCATCCAGAGGGGAAACGCATGCTGCATACTTGGCTCGCGTCCGGCTTCGGAGGAACTGGAGGAGATTCATAATCTTTGACATATTGTACCATTGTATTCATGTTTGTGTTTTCTATAAATGTATTCTGTCTATTAATAAAGCATTTATATGCATGTATGTGTGTATATAGGATGGGGTGGTAGGAGAAGTGGAATATTCAAATGGCTTCAGAAAGAAATCCAAATATTCTCCGAGGCTATGGGTCCCACAATTTGCACTAGAGGGGACCCCATCCTAATCTTAAAAAAAAAAATATATATATATATATATATATATATATATATATATATATATATATATATAATGATTTTTGATGAGTTGCCGCGTGAGTGGACGGGTGTTTTAAGAGCAAGTTTTACATTTTGCGACTTAGGGGTTGAGCAAGATGACAGGAGTTTTCCTTATAAGAAAGGACAAGAACATTATCGAGTTTACAGTCATTGCTAAGAGCACTTCCACACACAGTTCTTAGCCCCAGCATGAAGCATCCACTCAAGCAAGTATAGAAGGTTGAGTAAATTCAGTGGGTTGTCTCCACCCTGATCTTGGTTCTGACATATTTGAGCCAGAAGGAAAGGCAAAAATAGCATAATCAAATGCCAGTGGAGGAACGTAAGCTCGGGAAAGATAGAATTACGACTTAGAGTACATCAGGTGGGAACGAAGAGATGCAGATGGATGTTAGGCACACGCACGCTCTCTCTCTCTCTCGCTCTCTCTCTTTCTCTCTCTCTCTCTCTCTCTCTCTCTCACACACACACACACACACACCACCTCCCTCATTGCCTTAAGTAACTATCAGAGTTCCATTGTTCAAGTGCCGCATCTCCTCATAACATCCATTATCCTGCAGCCGTCACTCCATTGGCTCCGTCTGTCTCACTGACGGTTTCAGTCTCAACTTCCCTTTTATTTTCTCTTCGACACTCCCGCCTCTCCATGAATATTTAATGTGCTAGCTCATACGTCTTCCACTTTATTCTAACTCGTTATTGTGCTTATTATCCCATATTTTCTGTTTATAATTCTAGATTATTTTCAGCGGCTTCTTCTTCTTCTTCTTCTTCTCTCTTCTCTCTCTCTCTCTCTCTCTCTCTCTCTCTCTCTCTCTCTCTCTCTCTCTCTCTCTCTCTCTCTCTCTTTCTCGTCACGTACTAACGACCAATACTTTTTAACTAAACTATTCTCATCTGCCTACGTCCATCTTTTTCTGCACTTTCTTAGACATGTTTGCCTCGGCTTCCTTAACGAAATGTTTAGGCAATAAATTTTACTAGTCTATAGATTTAGTAAACAAGCGTAAAATGCATCTATCTGTACTCAAAATATATAAATAACAAAATAACCGATTACAAGTCCTTATTATACATGTCAAATGCAAGATAATCTACTCACAAATGATATTCTAAAATTAACACCATAATTATCATATAAAAGATGCATTGCATCAATACTCTTAACCACACAAATATTAAAATGTGCAGCTCACTAGCACACGACCCCTAGTTCACAGAGTGAGCTGTGTAGACACCAACAAGGTCAATCAGATGCGAAGTCTATCCAATCCTAGCATAGGCTGAGTTCATAGTGACGGCCCAACCTCTCACAGACAATGTTCAAACAATGGAGTCCTTACAGAGGACTTATCCTGTAGACACAAGACAATGATCAGAATTTGTAAGCTCTAAAATGACGTTGTGTGAGGTGCTTGTATGAGGCTTTATTAATAGAGATATAGAAGCAGGTCGCTCACGTCTTTCCCAATAGGTTAAAGGCTGGAGCCTGATCGCTCGTTATTATATATAGTCATCAAACCCATTTTATAAAATGGAAAATGGAGAGAAAACAATACGGGTTATTACAAGAAAAAGCCTTTATATTATCTTAGCTTTCAGATAATAAAATAAAAATTATCCCTTGTGATAATAATCCTCTGAATAAACCTTAATAATTATATAATAAACAGACCGCAAATAATGTACGTTTCAACTTCCTGCTCTTCTCTATCTCATCCTTTTTATTCTGTTTTTCTCTTTTCCCCATTATTCCTCCTATATCTTTCAATTTCATTTCCTCCTCCATCTGATCATCATTCTACGCTACACTGTCCTGCTCTTTGGCTCTTTGTCCCCTTTCTCCTCGTTTTCCCTCCAGCTCCTCGTCATATTTCTCTTCTTTTTCCTTCATCTGCTTCCTCCTTCCTTCCCACTGTCAGTCTCTTCTTACTCCCCTCCATCATCATCATCATCATCCTTACTCCTCACGTAGAAGGAGTCCTCTGGGGACCCATACGGAGAGTGATCTCCAGCGACGGACCACCTGAGCGCACTCTTCCTAATTGCTTGGATAAATTATTCAGATTAAACAAGGAGTGCCCCGACTGAAGGTCACATTGGGCAATTACCTATCTGTAATTAACGGCGTTTACTTACAGCAATTAAGCCATGTTTTATGGCAAGACTTATTGCCGACAAAATAGTGACAGAGCACTTTGTGTATATTTTGACACATCGTTCTAAACAGAGCTCTACTGAGACTTGGTAAAGCTCTACTTAAAGCCAAACATGGTGTGTAATTGAAAGTTCTGCACGTACTGTGTTTTCAACAATGGTGATATTGTTTGTGGTGTCTTGGCCATTGTTTCAAATTTATGGTAGTAACTGCTCAAATTTCTAATGGTTTTGCCGAACATGAGATCTCACTGGATCTATTTCCAGCCATCTACCACATTATTTCTTTTTTATTAAACATTTCCCAATATTCTCTCTGCATTACTTCTTAAGAAGCTGGAACCTTATAACATGTGTTCTGTCTCTTACTATCACCAAGACTCCTGTTTAGTTTTAAATTTCTTGCGTAATGGGAAGTATCAATGCGAGGTAAACGTAGCTCCACGTCCTTGTATCTAAAAACCTTCACCGATATCAAAGAACTTTCCTCACAGGAATTGTCCAAAGGTCATTTCCATTGTCTTTCTTCCGAACTTATTTATTAAAGTTTTGGAATGAATTTTGTAACGTGTTTTAGCATTATCTTATCTTCACTACTTTACCACCTTCGTATACATTACCTATTTTGTTTTTTATATCTATGTAAAATTCTTTCATTTCGATTTACATG
Source organism: Cherax destructor (assembly GCA_009830355.1). Lineage (NCBI taxonomy): Eukaryota > Metazoa > Arthropoda > Malacostraca > Decapoda > Parastacidae > Cherax > Cherax destructor. The sequence continues at coordinate 370,352 of WNWK01000786.1, forward strand.
TGTACATAATTTCTTTCAGCTTACTAGTCCTGTTTCTTTATTCCATTTTTATATCAAGAATTATGTTAGCCTTAGTTGTGACTTCCTTAGTTAATAAAATCGCCTGTTCTTTCTAGTTATATTATTACTCTTACCTAGGTATCTTTAAGTGTTGCTAGTATACCCTATTACATCGTTCTTCTACTTTCAAAGAATATTAACACAATTTGTTCCGTTGAAGCGTTTCGTCTGCTGAGGAGAGGGGTCCAGTCCCTGCATTCTGAAGGAGGGTTGGGGAAGTTGCAGTCTGCAGGATTATTTGAGTGTGTGCGTGTGCGTGTGTGTGTGTGCTCACCTAGTTGTGCTCACCTAGTTGTGGTTGCAGGGGTCGAGACATAGCTCCTGGCCCCGCCTCTTCACTGGCCGCTACTGGGTCACTCTCCCTGCGCGCGCGCGCGCGCGTGTGTGTGTGTGTGTGTGTGTGTGTGTGTGTGTGTGTGTGTGTGTGTGTGTGTGTGTGTGTTTTCCTCCTCTCGTGTTAGTTCCTGATTCATGTTTTCGCTAACATTTTATACTCTCAGGTTTCTCTCCCAGTGTTCTTTTCAACTAAATTGTTCATCAGTGTCACTTCCTTCTTATTTAATTAATCAATACTTTCCTGACGTTCCTGATTCTGTTCAAAAATTGTAATTATCTCCTTCAGCTGGCTTACTTTTGTATTTTTCCAAGGGTAGGCGATTAGCATATTTTTCAGGAAAAGAATATAACAAAATCTTCTAGGGGCAGACATAATATCTTCCAGGGGCAGACAACAATATCTTCCAGGGGCAGATAATAATATCTTCCAGGGGCAGACATAACAATATATTCCATGGGGAGATAATAATATCTTCCAGGGGCAGACATAATATCTTCCAGGTGTAGATAATATTATCTTCCAGGGGCAGACGTAACAATATCTTCCAAGGGCAAATATAACTATATCTTCCAGGGAAAGACATACCTATGTCGTCCAGGGGCAGACATAACTATGTCTTCCCAGGGGCAGACATAATTATGTCTTCAAGGGGCAGACATAACTGTCTTCCAGGGGTAGACATAACTATGTCTTCCAGGGGCAGACATAACTATGTCTTCCAGGGGCAGACATAACTATGTCTTCAAGGGGCAGACATAACTATGTCTTCCAGGGGCAGACATAACTATGTCTTCCAGGGGCAGACAACCATATTTTAATGTAGTACCTTCAGATATTTTTTTATATTACTTCAGTTGCTGGGGTCGAATCTTAGATCCAGTCCCAACCTGCTAACTGAAGTTGAATGCCATTACTGATGTTTACTCTTTTTGGCCTATCATTCCTCCTCTCGAAAGTGTGTAATGAGTTTACTTTGACCATCTACTCATCATATGCACATGTACTCTGATTCCAACTCTTTCTACTCTCCTTTTTCTTCCAGATCTTCTTGCACTTGTTTCTTCCTCCTCTTATTTTGCCCACATCCATAATTCTCATATTCTTCTTCATAATTTTTATTTTTCTTCATCAAGAGGTCGCGCCTGCCGTGCGTGCGAGATTAAGCAAGAGACATAATGTTACGTATACTGCTGAAAAAAAACACTCATTATTATTATTATTATTATTATTATTATTATTATTATTATTATTATTATTATATGCATGAGGATCCTATTAAGCCTTAGGGGTTATACATAGCCTGGAGAATGAGAGGTAGTCATATTTGATGAAAGTGTAAAACAGCTCTAATTTCTTTGACCAAGAGTCTTCAGCATCATCAAGGCAACCCCTTCATGAAGAGTTAGAAAAGGCAGATAGAGATAATCTAGAGGCAGCCCTAGTCAGCATTAGGTAACTCTAGGAGCACTCAGCGATGAAGCGTTGAAACTGGAGCAGAATTTGACTGATATGACCATAATCAAATATATGATGAACGTTCCCAGAAAGGCAACCTAACCAACTAGGTAGCCTGACCAACAAGACAACCTGGCCAGCAAATCAGCTAAGAATCTTTCAACGCTAATGGAATCTCGTTCTTGCTCAAAATATATGGTTTTGAAGCTCTTTCACTGAATGCATGCGAGTTCATTTTTGCCTTAGGTATACATGATTCAAGATGAAGAATAAGACATGTGCAACATCTGGGTATGTTTATTTGTAGACACTTCGCCATCCAGTGGCTTTATCAGACAATACAAGGACATAATGTAAAGGATGTAGAACTATATACAAAAGATGAGGTAATCAGTCCCTCAGTCTTGGAGTTGGCGTGAGATGAAGGACGTGAAGCAGACGAAGGCATTGTCATTGGTAAGCGGGATTTCCCAGTGGAAGTAGGTCATACCCAAGGGATGGGCCAGGAATAAGCAAGAAGGTTGCAGAGATGTCCTCTGTACCATGATTCTATGATGTGGCAGTACCTTGCATACATCATTCACTTCCTTTTAGTCCTCTCTTGGTTGCGTCCTTGTCCTTCTCTATTACATACTGGCTCCCTCTCTCTTTTATGTTAGTATGACTTTGTAAAAGTCCAAGTCGGACCGAAACGTCGTCGTTAGCTCATCGCTCCTGATATCCAACCTCCGATTTCTGGATAAGGTAGAAGCCAGCACAAGGAGGCCCATTTCTCACCTGGACACAACATAATTAGACCTGTCATTCCAGCAGTGCCGTCAACACCGGGTAGTCTCGCTTTTATGTTCAAGTTTCCCAGCCTAGATCAATTCTGTGTTGAGACAACTAACAGCTATTATACCTTAAGACGGGTAGGTTTTCAAAAGTTCTACTCTGGTAGCACCTTTCTGAAGGACCATTCTTCACTCGACTGACATTTGGAATATATTTTTAAAATAAAAGGACAGTCGAGAAAGCAAGTCAACTTACCAAATAAAAGGTGTGACTTGATACTCTGTACTCTCTAAGTTGACTAAATTAAATACATTACAAACAGGTAAGTTAAATCATCCCAAAGCTGTCGTCAGGACCAGAATTTAAAATTAGCTAAAGAAAGATAATAGCTATTAGTTTATAAAAAACTTGTTTGGAACTGTTATCTATAATCCTGTTGAAGTCTTGACAGAGAGAGAGAGAGAGAGAGAGAGAGAGAGAGAGAGAGAGAGAGAGAAAGAGAGAGACAGGCAGACATGTTTGGGGGATACAACAGGAATCGTAGTCCAGTGATGGATTCTCATTATACATGTATGAACTTCGACGTTCTGGCAGGAGACAGCGAGCTTCGTGTGTGTGTGTGTGTGTGTGTGTGTGTGTGTGTGTGTGACTGGCGTGAGTTTCTGCAACATTTTCAGCTTTATCGCTGATGCAACGACTCAGAGAGCAGGAGGTAATGAAGCGCTCGCCGGGGACCCAAGTGCTGAGATAATGTGAAACGCTTTAATGACTGAAGCGAATTATGGCTTCCATGAATCTTCTAATGCACAGTAATATAATACCTTCCACAACATTTGTTTTCTGTCTTTTCCTTTGTGTATCTCTCTGTCTGTCTCCTCCCTCTTTCTCTCTGTGTTCTCGTTGTATGGCTCTCTCACCTACAGGTATTTTTCCTCAATTCAGTGATAGTTCTCTGTACCTAATTGCTCACGCTATCAGTAAGGCAGAAGGCAGTGAAGGGTTGGGAGAGAGTCTTCCGTTCTTATTTAATTCTGAGCACGTCCATTTTTTTTCTTAGAAAATGAAAGTCACAATACAGTGAATAGAATAATCCACAGTTAACGCAAATTCTGAACCATATCATCAAGTAACGCGTGAAGCAACGGTCTTGCCGTGAACTGATAATGGTGGAGGGTTCGTTGTGACCTTCCCATGTTGTGTGGTGAGGTGTGAGGGGCTAGTAATCACGAGGGCCAGAGGCAAGTCAGGTGTGAGGGGCTAGTAATCACGAGGGCCGGAGGCAAGTCAGGTGTGAGGGGCTAGTAATCACGAGGGCCGGAGGCAAGTCAGGTGTGAGGGGCTAGTAATCACGAGGGCCGGAGGCAAGTCAGGTGTGAGGGGCTAGTAATCACGAGGGCCGGAGGCAAGTCAGGTGTGCATGGCGGCTGAGAAAACGAGAGAGAGAAATTTTTCACCGAGTCTCGGGAGTTTTGTAAAGTCGTCAGTCTTGGTATTGGTGTTCGGGGAACTCTCACATTGTTTCTTGCTTACCTTTTCATTTTTTCAAAAAGCAGGTAATATATATATATATATATATATATATATATATATATATATATATATGCAAGACAAGCCACGGGGGGTGGAAATCTTTAGCTCAAGTACTTTCCACTTCTCAGTGCGTCATCAGGAGCTATGCAATGTTGCAAGGCTGCAACTGAAGAAGTGAGGGGAAGTTTTTTCTCAGAATAGCGCAGTGCGGGTGTAGTTCCTGCTGCTGGCTATCTTAAAATCATATATATGCAACGACTATGGGAAAATTGATGTGGCTCTTTTCCTGCTGCAATAATACAAACTGTGATAATGCAACCACACTGAGACTCACAGAAATGCTTGCTTCCCTCCTGGCAGATGTAGTGTCTACCGCATGGCTGTTCCTAGCCATCAAAACGATACAAAATAATGTTTATAGACAGGCAAACAAATCATGAATGGGCAGGTTAGCGTCTAATTGTTTGTGCTGAACTGTAACATTTAACTCAGTCAGGATCATTTGTGAAGTTACCAGGTTTAAGGTTATAAACAATGGCTCAAGAACGAATCAATTCTGTACAAGCCTTGGCTATTATTATTTAAGGAAAAATTATCATGTTTTATAATTACTGACTCTAAGATATTTCTAATTCCACCACTGGAGAATGGAAGACAATAATTCTGGCATCAGACTATCTTGTTGGGTTATTGCAAACTGTTATGAGATTATATATGCCATTCGATTCTTGCACCGTCCAGATCGAGTACTGGTGCCGTGGTAACATCGATTCTAAAAGTTTTCGTGTTTTCCCCAATGTAAAACAAATTGCACCCACTACAAGGAACCTTCTATACCCCTCCCACTGAGTTTTCAGGTGAATTCTTGATCAGTATGTGCTTAACAATCTTAAAACTACATGTATCTTTAAACTTTTAAGGGCATTAGACAAAATCGATAAATCCTCGTTATATAGGAACACCAGCAAATTCTTCCTTGGTGGGGTTATCCTAGGTTCAGCCTTATAATGGGCTTCCTAATGGGCTTCCTCGCTGCTATCAAGGCCTTTTCCACGGAATCCGTAGGGTATCGTAGTCTCATTGCAAAATCATAGACTTTTCGGAAATTCCTCACAAAAAGCACTAAGAAACACTGTGAAAAACGTGCTCCAATTTCCTTTCCTTTCATGACTGTAATAATAGTTGATGTAGGAGAACACTTTGGTCGTATTTCTATACACTGTTAACTTAAAAGTTCCTATTCACTCGGTTGATCAAGATTTCCAAGAACGGGAGTTTGTTATCCACTTCTGTAAGTTTAATGGATGCGGCGTGGTCAATAAGTCTCTGCAGGAAACTATTCAACTTATGGGAGGAAGACCACAAGCAAAGGACATCATCTACATAACTAAACCACTTGGCCTGACTAGGTACGATATATTTCAACAATCAAATCTCAAAAAATTCTCTCTCTTTCCTTCTCTCTCTCTCTCTCTCTCTCTCTCTCTCTCTCTCTCTCTCTCTCTCTCTCTCTCTCTCATACATATATATATTAGGGATATATAAATGTGTTCTTATTTCTCTCTTTCTCCCTGATCCCGCATTTGTGACTCTCAGTTCCTTGAATTGGAAATTTCCAGTCATCTATTACGCAGGGTATTGTAGAAAATATGTGTATAAAAAACGCTCCATATATGTCAGTTTACGGGATTTGTTTTGAAACCAGACGCGCATTAGTCCTGAAGAGTAGCCGGGGCAGGACAGGAGCAGGACAGGTGTTTTTGAATCAGTACGGGAAGAGCGGCGGCTGGAGCAAGACGTCATGGTTTGTAAGTAGAAAAGGGGGGTGATTTTGGGTAAGTTTACGCTCAGCGTGTTGGGTCAGGTGTTAGGTCATATGTGAGGTAATATCTCAGCCTTATAAGCCTTCTGCTGTCCTATTATTTTTTAAGAGATCTGAATCTAATAAATACGTTACTAAGAGATCTGGATAAAATAAATACGATACTAAGAGATCTGGATAAAATAAATACGAATGACCTTGGTATCTGAGATACGAGGAGGGAAAACTGAGAAACATATATGGCTGAAAAAGACGAGGAGGACCGCAGAAGGATTTAGGAAATACTTGAATAGTCTGAAGGACGGACCGCTATCGTATTCTGTCTGAGGGACCACTGATCTCACTAGCGTCTAAGAGGCCATTGATCACACTCGCGTTTGAGGGATCATTGATCACAGTCGCGTCTTAGGGGCCAGTGATCTCACTCGCATCTTAGTGACCAGTGATCACATTGTCGTGTTAAGGACCAGTGATCATAGTGGCGTCTTAGGGACCTGTGATCACAGTGGCGTCTTAGGAATAAGTGATCACGCTGGCGTCTTAGGGCCCAGTGATCATACTGGCGTCGTGATAGACGTTACTTTCCTCAGGTCATTACTCATTCTCTCATAATTCAGTAAAAGTGGGGCGCCAGAATTTAAAAATTCTACGCAACATGACGTGGGAGGAAACTGTCAGAAGATAGTGAAGAATAGTGTGTAGGAGAGAAGAGTGTGTAAGAGTGGAAGACAGAAGTGTGTAGGAGAGAAGTAGGTAGTGTAGGAGAGAGTAGTGCTGGTACTTGTATACCAAATATTAATGGAAGTGTTTATGAGTTCTGTAGAGAGTAAATGAAAATGAAAGTAAGAGTGCACAAGAGTGTAGCTCGCAGAGTGAAATACACAAAGTAAATTAAGGTTCATTGACGATAGTCTTGAAACTCCAGCTTGAAAACCAGAGTTTAATGAAGACAATTTTGAAACTCCAGCTTGAAAATTTACGTTGTAATTGAAATGTTGGAGGAAAACTCCGAAAATATTATAAAAAATACTTCGCAACTGTGCAAGCAAAATGATGCCATGTGTGGAGACATCGTAGTCCACTACTACTACTACTACTGCTATCACTGCTACTAGTACTACTACTACTAGTAGTACTATTACTATTGCTGCTGCTAATGATTACACTTTCTCGTGTGATTCAGTAACACGGTGACTGATTGTCTATGGCACACGGGGGAAAATCAATTAAGGCTTCCCTAGTTTGACGTGATGACCAAGAACAAGCAGTCTGGTAATTTACGAGACAGTGTGTGTCGACGTGTAGCAGCTAACAGGGGACCAAGCTGAAAAAACATTACTCATCTAATTAATTAAATTTTGTTACTATGATAAATGAAGCATTCCTGTCTGACTGACCAACCACGAGCGTACCACACCCATCATTACACACACACGTAAGCACACGCACACACTCACACACACACACACACACACACACATACACACACACACACACACACACACACACACACGCATACAGCCCCCGGTGGCCTAGTGGGTAAAGCTCTCGCTTCACGCACGGAGGGGCCGGGTTCAATTCCCGGTGGGGCAGAAACATTTCGAAGTGTTTCCTTACACACACACACACACACATACATACAACAGGCCTAGTGTCTAATTGGCATGTGCCTAGGACAAAATGGTAACTAACGCACACATACACACACGCACACACACAAGCACACATACGCACACATACGCACACACGCACGCAAACACACACACACACACAGTGCTAGTTGAAACCGTGCTAGTTGTCAGGGACGAAAAATCCTGTCACGAACCTACTGGAGTCACCCTGTCGTAGAACTCCAGTAGGTTTGTGACACAGAAGTTCCCGTCCCTGACAACCAGCACGGTTTCAGGGACGGGAAATCCTGTGTCACAGACTTACTGGAGTTCTACAACAGGGTGACAGCAGTAAGACAAGAGAGAGAGAGGGGTGGGTAGATTGCGCTTTCTTGGACTGTAAGAAGGCTTTTGACACAGTTCCAATCAAGAGATTATTGTATAAACTAGAAGACCAGGTAGCTATAACAGGGAAGGCACTTCAATGAATCAGGGAATACCTGTCTGGAAGACAGTTATTCCCTGACGAGCGGGGTTCCATAGGGGTCAGTCCTATGACCGATACTGTTTCTGGTGTATGTGAACGACGTGATTTAAGGAACAGACTCCGAAGTGTCCCTGTTTGCAGATGATGTGAAGTTGATGAGAAGAATTCAGTCGGACGAGGGCCAGGTGGAACTACAAAGAGATCTGGGTAGGCTGCAGGCCTGGTCCGGAAACTCGCTCCGGGATTTCAACCCCATCAAGTGCAAAGTCATGAAGATTGGAGAAGGGCAAAGAAGATCGCAGACGGAGTACAATCTACGGCGTCAGAGACTACAAGCTTCACTCAAGGAAAAGGATCTTAAGGTGAGTATAATACCGGGCACATCTCCTGAAGCGCACATCAACCAAATAACTGCTACAGCATACGGGCGCCTAGCAAACCTAAGAATACCATTCTGACATCTTAATAAGGAATCGTTCAGGACCCTGTACACCGCGAATGTCAGGCCTATATTGGAGTATGACGCACCAGTGTGGAACCCACACCTAGCCAAGAAAATAACGAAATCAGAGAAAGTGCAAAGGTTTGCAACAAGACTAGTCCCGGAGCACAGGAGAGATAGGTGAAATATAACGAAATATAAAATACTGAGAGGAATTGATAAGGTCGACAGAGACAGGATGTTCCAGAGATGGGACACAGCAACAAGGGGTCACAATTGGAAGTTGAAGACTCAGATGAATCACAGGGATGTTAGAAAGTATTTCTTCTGTCACAGAGTTGTCAGGAAGTGGAATAGCCTGGAAAGTAATGTAGTGGAGGCAGAATCTACACATAGCTTTAAGAAGAGGTATGATAAAGCTCATAGAACAGGAAGAGTGACCTAGTAGATACCAGTGAAGAGTCGGGGCCAGGAGCTGTGTGTGTGTGTGTATATGTACTCACCTAGTTGTACTCACCTACTTGTGGTTGCAGGGGTCGAGTCACAGTTCCTGGCCCCGCCTCTTCACTGGCCGCTACTGGGTCACTCTCCTGCGCCATGAGCTTAATCATACCTCTTCTTAAAGCTATGAATGAATCCTGCCTCACTACATCACTTCCCAAACAATTCCACTTCCTGACCACTCTGTGACTGAAGAAATACTTCCTAACATCCCTGTGTGTGTGTGTGTGTGTGTGTGTGTGTGTGTGTGTGTGTGTGTGTGTGTGTGTCTGTCTGTCTGTCTGTCTGTCTGTGTCGAGCCGAATTCGTCAAACTTGCGATTATGGCTTAAATAGAAACGCTCTTTTTTGCCAAATATGGCAAGCGAAAATTTGTGTTTGCCATAATTTCGCAAAAGTCATTCTGAACCTAACGAAAAAAAAAATATTTCGTTGGGTTTGTTTATTATTGAATTATTGTAAACTTACCTAAAATATATTTAATTGGTTGGATTAGGCTAAATTAAATTGCGCTTGTTATAATAAGGTTAGGTAAGTTTTCTAAGGTTCTTTTGGTACAAAATTAATAATTTTTACATTAACATAAATGAAAAAAATATATCTTTAAACGTATAAGAGAAAATTTTAATAAGGATTTAATTATAAATGAGTTCTTGCTAATTGACCAGTTTTACCTATTCCGCACACACACACACACACACACACACACAAATATATATATATATATATATATATATATATATATATATATATATATATATATCAGCACTTCCTTCCAATTGCAAGGATTAACAAGACGGTTGATGGTTGATGAGAGATGACAGGTCAGTCTTTTCTCCAGAGAAAATAAAACGTTAAACATTAAAACTGGGATGCAAGATGGATACTTATAGTCACTGAAAATTTTGTAGAGACAGGTAAAGAAGGTGGGAGATAGAAAGACACGGATAGAAGGAGGGAAGGAAAGAGAGAGAGTGAGAGGGTATGGGGAAAGTTGAGAGAGAGAGGGTGTGGCTGTGCTGTTTGTATGCCACGTCAACAGGAGGGCAGCATTTACTTTGTAATTAATTTGATGTTTGGTTTTTCGCCCCGTTCCCTCCAGGGGTCCCTCCAGCGCCCCTCAAGGGTCCCTCCAGGGTCCCTCCATGGTCCCTCCAGAGACACTCCAGGTTTCCCCTCCAGGGTCCTTCCAGGGTCCCTCCAGCATCCTTTTATATCATGCACACGGTACTGACAGCTTTGTTGCCTCTGTTCTCCCATACATCCAAAGACCATAACACAGTTTCTTCTATCTTTCCGCAGTAGCATCGTCTCAGCCACTGTGTACCTACATCGCCTCAGCCACTGTGTACCTACATCGCCTCAGCCACTGTGTACCTACATCGCCTCAGCCACTGTGTACCTACATCGCCTCAGCCACTGTGTACCTGCATCGCCTCAGCCACTGTGTACCTACATCGCCTCAGCCACTGTGTACCTACATCACGCCAGATTACTCAACTCACTGCCAGTGTATATTTATTATATATTCCGGTATCCACAAACTATTGTCCTATGTAAAAAAAATCAGTAATGTATTCCAGCTTGTAAACTCGAAGGAGAATGCAATCCAGTATTGTAAGACTCGGCAACGAACCAATTCCCAAAATTTTAATTGCTCTTGAAATATGTCTTTTTACTAGAGTTTATAAAATTAGTTCAAACTAATGATGATGTGAATTATATTTCCTGGTAGTGGCCGATCCCTCGAGGAAATAGTGTGCTATTCTCTCACTCTGTTTTATCTTCATGAGTTATGTAATTTGTCGGCCAGAATGGATGAGTGTGTAGCACACAGACTGACTGACGCAGTGGACAGAGTTTCTAACGTTTCTGGAGGTTCATATTAGCATTGCCCATGTCTCGAGCCTATCATGTGTTAACATTGTTAAATATCTGAAGCTCGAGTTAAGTAAGTGGTGGATGTTAAGTAATTGATGGATGTGTCAAGTAACTAGTGGATACGTAACTAAATACTAGGTTAAGTAACTCATGGATGAGTTAACAACGGGTTTCTGTACAAGTCTTACTATTGTCAACAGACAATAACAAAAGTAAGACACATGCGCAACAGTTACGTATGTTTATTCCGAAACCTTTCGCCTACACAGTAGGCTTCTTCAGTCGAGTACAGAGGGATTTGTAGAAGCAATAGAGATGTGAAGACAATGTAATCAGTCCATCACCCTTGAAGATGCAGTTTGAGGTGGTCAGTCTCTCAGCCTGGAGAAGAGTTTTGTTCCATAGTCTGGAACAATGTGAAGTTGAAGCGACAGTATGAAGACTTATATATTGTCAGAAGATGAGATATAGGCCACTAGAAGAATGTAATCACTGAGAGGGCAAGTCCATCTCAAATCCATCCCTTCTTAGTTGAAAACGTTGTCCAAGTTATGTTATAGTGTCTGATAGAATGAATATGAAAATGGTATACAATATTGAAATGTTGATAAAGGGATGGATTTGAGAGGGATCTGCCCTCTCAGAATATAAGTTTCCATACTGTCGCTTCAACTTCACATTGTTCCAGACTATGGAACAAAACTCTCCTCCAGGCTGAGGGGCTGACCACCTCAAACTACGTCTTCAGGGTGACGGACCGATTACATCATCTTCATAGCTCTACTGATTCGACAAACTCCTCTGTACTCGACTGAAGAAGCCTATTGTGTAGGCGAAACGTTTCGGAAAAATGATACCTAACTGTTGCACATGTGTCATACTTACCAACCTGTCGGTATTGCATACCATTTTCATATCGAGCAATGCAAGTGTTTCCTTATTTGTTACATAATACAAAACATATATTATGAACACTCATCATTGTGTCCACATTAATTATCTTCCGAAGTAATTTTTCCATTCTCTCGAAGTACACAAAACAGCTTTTTAGCAAATTTGATCTCAATTAAACATTTTTGTGAAATTTCCAGTCACAATAGACATTATTTTACAAAGTATATGTCACATTTACATTGTGTCTGCACTTGGGAATTTTCCCATATTAAAATACAGTATTTTTGTACATTTAACCCACATTAACACTGTCTGCCTTTCAATATATTGACAAATCCTTTCAACGTTAGCGGGTTGTACACACACACACACACACACACACATATATATATATATATATATATATATATATATATATATATATATATATATATATATATATATATATATATATATATATATATATATATATATATATTTTACATATAAATGCTTTATTAATAGACAGAATACATTTATAAAACACACAAACGTGAACATGAATACAATGGTACAATATGTCAAAGATTATGAATCTCCTCCAGCTCCTCCGAAGCCGGACGCGAGCCGAGTATGCAGCATGCGTTTCCCTCTGGATGGCCACGCTGAGACGCTGGAACATGAACGTGGCTGCCCTTGGGTCCCTGGTGGTGTCGATGAGTCTGGAACCCAGCTCTTTAAGGAAACGTGTTGCATTTTTTCCCCACGCTCCCCAGGTCTCTGATCCCACTGGGACAAATTTATACTGTTGGCTTACGTCCCTGTACTTGCCGATCTTGTACTCCTCTCTGTGGTCAGCAGCTCCTCCCTGTCGCCCAACACTGTGATGGATGTAGGTGTCAGCCAGTGTCGACACGCAGGTATAATCCCATGCTAAGAGCTTGCCATTCTTCCAAGGATAGATGGTGATCCCGTCGGGGCGGTTTGCTGGGTTGTGGGCGTTGTTGGCTGCTAGTGATCGAGG
>WNWK01000787.1:0-5000 GCA_009830355.1 Cherax destructor
TCTGCAGGAGGAAGGGAGGGGAGGGGAGGGGAGGGGAGGGGATGTAAATCAGTCTGAGAGGGGAGGAGGCGGAGGGGAATCTGTCTGCAGGAGGAAGGGAGGGGAGGGGAGGGGATGTAAATCAGTCTGAGAGGGGAAGGAAGTAGATCTTAATAAAGAGGTAAGTGTAGGAAACATTGTGGTGGTGAAAGTTTGTTCTGCAAGGAGAGCAGTGTGGCCAGACTCAGTGTGGCCAGACTCAGTGTGGCCAGACTCAGTGTGGCCAGACTCAGTGTGGCCAGACTCAGTGTGGCCAGACTCAGTGTGGCCAGACTCAGTGTGGCCAGACTCAGTGTGGCCAGACGCAGGTATCACCAAGCAGTGTTTCAACATAAGCTTCTAGCAACGTGTTCAAGTCATGTTCAACGTCTTCCCACTTCTCACACTGTTATCCTGATTATCCTCTCTACTGGGGAGTCCCTGATTCTCCTCTCTACTGGGGAGTCCCTGATTCTCTCTACTGGGGAGTCCCTGATTCTCCCTCTCTACTGGGGAGTCCCTGATTCTCCTCTCTACTGGGGAGTCCCTGATTCTCCCTCTCTACTGGGGAGTCCCTGATTCCTCCTCTCTACTGGGGAGTCCCTGATTCTCCCTCTCTACTGGGGAGTCCCTGATTCCCCCTCTCTACTGGGGAGTCCCTGATTCTCTCTACTGGGGAGTCCCTGATTCTCCCTCTCTACTGGGGGGTCCCTGATTCTCCCTCTCTACTGGGGAGTCCCTGATTCTCCCTCTCTACTGGGGAGTCCCTGATTCTCCCTCTCTACTGGGGAGTCCCTGATTCTCCCTCTCTACTGGGGAGTCCCTGATTCTCCCTCTCTACTGGGGAGTCCCTGATTCTCCCTCTCTACTGGGGAGTCCCTGATTCTCCCTCTCTACTGGGGGGTCCCTGATTCTCCCTCTCTACTGGGGAGTCCCTGATTCTCCCTCTCTACTGGGGAGTCCCTTGACTCCCTAGTAGAGAGGGTCTAGCAGTTTTCTGGTCACTGTGGTACATACCTGGAGTCTACTTGGTGTTCCGGGGGTCAACGCCCCCGCGGTCCGGTCCTTGACCAGGCCTCCCGGTGGATCAGGGCCTGATCCACCAGGCTGTCACTGCTGGCCGCACGTAATCCAACATACGAACCACAGCCCGGCTGATTAGGTACTGACTTTAGGTATCTGTCCAGCTCCCTCTTGAAGACAGCCAAGGATCTATTTGTAATTTCCCTTATTCCTGGTGGGAAGCTGTTGAACAGTCTTGGGCCCCGGACACTTGTTTTCTTTTATTGTACCAATGGCGCCCCTACTTTTCATTACGTTGATAAATTACACACATGTTCAACACTTGGCTATCTTTATTGAGGAAACGTTTCGCCACACAGTGGCTTCATCAGTCCAATTCAGAGAATAATGGTTGATGATAAGAAGGAGTTTGAGGTAATCAGTCCCTCATCCAGGAGTCGATGTGATCAGTCCATCTATATATTGACCTCCCTCCCTACGTGTTGGTGCCTACCATTGTGTTGTCGTGTTGTGTCCTCTGGTGTTTTATTGAGTGTGGTTAGTGTGTTCCGTTGGTAAATGTTGCAAGACAACATTGTTACCTCGTGTTGAGGGTTGCCACCACTCTGACCTCTCTTCTTCCCTTTTTAACCCCTACGTCATCCTTTTTTTATCCTCCCCTCTCTTCCTTCCCTTCACCTCTTTTATTCCTTTCCTCTCCCACTCCTACTCTCCTCCTTTCACCAATTTCTCCTCTTCCTCTCCCTCCTCCACCTCCGCCTTCACCTCCACCTCCATCTTCACCTTCACCTACACCTTCACCTCCCCCTCCATCTTCACTTCCACCTTCACCCCCATCTTCACCTCCTCCTCCACCTTCACCTCCCCCTCCATCTTCACCTTCACCTCCACCTACACCTTCACTTCCACCTCCACCTCCACCTACACCTTCACTTCCACCTTCACCTCCTCCACCTACACCTTCACCTCCACCTTCACCTACACCTTCACTTCCACCTCCACCTCCACCTTCACTTCCACCTCCACCTCCACCTTCACTTCCACCTCCACCTACACCTTCACTTCCACCTCCACCTACACCTTCACCTTTACCTTCACTTCCACCTCCACCTCCACCTTCACTTCCACCTCCACCTACACCTTCACTTCCACCTCCACTCTACACCTTCACTTCCACCTCCACCTCCACCTTCACCTCCACCTTCACTTCCACCTCCACCTACACCTTCACCTCCACCTTCACTTCCACCTCCACCTCCACCTTCACTTCCACCTCCACCTACACCTTCACTTCCACCTCTACCTACACCTTCACCTCCAACTCCACCTACACCTTCACTTCCACCTCCACCTCCACCTTCACTTCCACCTCCATCTACACCTTCACTTCCACCTCCACCTCCACCTTCACTTCCACCTCCACCTACACCTTCACTTCCACCTCCACCTACACCTTCACCTCCACCTCCACCTACACCTTCACTTCCACCTCCACCTACACCTTCACTTCCACCTCCACCTTCACTTCCACCTCCACCTCCACCTTCACCTCCACCTTCACCTCCACCTCCACCTTCACTTCCACCTCCACCTACACCTTCACCTCCACCTACACCTTCACTTCCACCTCCACCTACACCTTCACTTCCACCTCCACCTACACCTTCACCTCCACCTCCACCTACACCTTCACTTCCACCTCCACCTACACCTCCACCTCCACCTACACCTTCACCTCCACCTTCACCTCCACCTACACCTTCACCTCCACCTTCACCTCCACCTACACCTTCACCTCCACCTCCACCTACACCTCCACCTCCACCTCCACACTTCCTAGGAATTTTCCCTCTGTGAGTGTTGTGATGGGAGAACCATTGAGTGTTATGTTAAGTGGAACATTTGTGGCTCTGTTTCCAAACTGTATGAAGTAGGTCTTGTCCGTATTGAGAGTGAGCTCTTCTTTAATAAAAAAATAATGTACCAAAATGCTCATTTAAATTATAAGTGGGTAGTGTGTACATGTGCACACGTGCTTGCGTTTGTGCACGTACGTGTGTACGTGCATACTCGCCGATTTGTGTTTGCGAGGGTCGATATTAATCTCCTGGCCCCCACCTCCTAGACTACTTTGATCAACATCACTGATTCCCGGCCTCTTGGGCCTTATCGTGTCTGTTCTTGAAGCTGTGTATTAAGTTTGCCTCCACCACTGCCTCATCTAAGTCATTCCACTTTTCAACCAGCCTTAGACTAAAGAAATACTTCCTAGCATCTCTGTGTGTGTCGTCAGCTTCCACCCGTGTCCCCTTGATCCTAGGTCTCTTAATTCAAACGGTCTCTGTCTTGCAATCTTGTATGTCGTAATCATATCTCCCCGTGTCCTCTCCGCTAAGGTCACAAGGTTGAATTCTCGTAGGCATTCATCCCTCAGTTCTGGTATTAGTCTGGTTGTAAACCTTTGGACGTGTTTCCTTAAGACACCTGCTGTCCTTGTTCACCCAGCAGTAAGTAGGTACCTGGGTGTTAGTGGACTGGTGTGGGTCACATCCTGGGGACAAAATTAACCTAATTTCTCCGAAATGCTCTGCATAACAATGGGCTTTCTATATAGTATGTCACTGATGTCAGCTATGGTCCGTATACCTTGTATATGTACTTGTAGAAATTATTATTATTATTATTATTATTATTATTATTATTATTATTATGAGATTATGCAGGTGCTAGACTATGGGTGGGTCCATGCTGGGGCTGCAGACATATGCAGTTTATGCATATGTCTGGCGCTGTGCTTGCTACTTTACTACCCCCCTTCCCCTCCCTCCCCCTTCCCTTCCCCCCCTGCAGTTTGTTTACACCCATACTGTGCTGAGTGCGGCCTGACCTCACCTTCACAAAGTCACATGACCTTGCATTAGTTTGTTTGGAACTCGAGAAGCCATTTGTTTGACCACGTCTACGGCCTGTTGTGTACTCACCTATCTGTGGTCACAGCTCCTGGCCCCGGCTCTTCGCTGGTTGCTACTAGGTCCGCTCTCTCTCCCCCTGCGCAAAGAGCTTTATTGTGTGTGTGTGAGAGAGAGAGAGAGAGAGAGAGAGAGAGAGAGAGAGAGAGAGAGAGAGAGAGAGAGAGAGAGAGACGAGTAGCCCATCAGTTAGAATGGAAAATAATAGAGCGTTAAAAGATTAACGAAGAGATAAAGAGCAGGTAGGACCTGCGGGTGTTTAATGTGGGGATAGTTTTGACACTCTGCCAAGACACCCGTATCACCACCTCCACCACCTCCTCCTCCTCCTCCTCCTACAGTCTGCTCGTGTTCCTGTCCCCTCCTTTATTTTTTCCTTCCTGTTATGTAGTGTTTGAATTCCACCTGGTGTCTAGATTATTCAGTTCGTCAAAACTTCACTGTTTCTTGACCATTAGTGTCGCTCCTACGTTTTCACTCTCTTCTCACTATGAGCAACCCAGCTGGGGAAACTGCACTTGTTATTACCCTTGTGTGTGGGGGAGGGGGCTGCGTGTGTGTAGGGGTGGGGGCTGCGTGTGTGGGGGAGGGGGCTGTGTGTGTGTCAGGGACTGAGTTCTCATTACAGTATATAATTTCTCTCTCTCTCTCTTCTCTCTCTCTCTCTCAGAAACCGAGTGAGAGAGAGAGATGGTTGTGGGAGCTGCCTCGGCATCCTAAATTTACCTGTTATAAGTAATTAACATCTTCCCTGCTGTGTTTAACATGTTAAATTACTGCATAGCGTGGAGGGAGGGAGGGAGGGAGGGAATTGGAGGAATGGAGGGAAGGAAAGAGTTGGAGGAAGGGAGAGTTGGAAGTTGCTCAAGAGAATTGGAGAGGAAGATACAGTTGGAGGAAAGAAGATAATGATGATGGGAGGGAGGGAGGGAGATGACGGTGATGGGAGAAAGGGAGATAATAACATGGAGGGAGAGATAATAATGACAA
>WNWK01000787.1:10000-90000 GCA_009830355.1 Cherax destructor
GGTGGTGGTTGTGGTGTTAGTGGGCCATAGTGGTGGTGGTTGTGGTGTTAGTGGGCCATAGTGGTGGTGGTTGTGGTGTTAGTGGGCCATAGTGGTGGTGGTTGTGGTGTTAGTGGGCCATAGTGGTGGTGGTTGTGGTGTTAGTGGGCCATAGTGGTGGTGGTTGTGGTGTTAGTGGGCCATAGTGGTGGTGGTTGTGGTGTTAGTGAGGCATAGTGGTGGTGGTTGTGGTGTTAGTGAGGCATAGTGGTGGTGGTTGTGGTGTTAGTGGGCCATAGTGGTGGTGGTTGTGATGTTAGTGGGCCATAGTGGTGGTGGTTGTGGTGTTAGTGAGGCATAGTGGTGGTGGTTGTGGTGTTAGTGAGGCATAGTGGTGGTGGTTGTGGTGTTAGTGGGCCATAGTAGTGGTGGTTGTGATGTTAGTGGGCCATAGTGGTGGTGGTTGTGGTGTTAGTGAGGCATAGTGGTGGTGGTTGTGGTGTTAGTGAGGCATAGTGGTGGTGGTTGTGGTGTTAGTGGGCCATAGTGGTGGTAGTTGTGGTGTTAGTGAGGCATAGTGGTGGTGGTTGTGGTGTTAGTGAGGCATAGTGGTGGTGGTTGTGGTGTTAGTGAGGCATAGTGGTGGTTGTTGTGGTGTTAGTGAGGCATAGTGGTGGTGGTTGTGGTGTTAGTGGGCCATAGTAGTGGTGGTTGTGGTGTTAGTGAGCCATAGTGGTGGTGGTGTTAGTGAGCCATAGTGGTGGTGGTGGTTGTGGTGTTAGTGGGCCATAGTGGTGGTGGTTGTGGTGTTAGTGAGCCATAGTGGTGGTGGTTGTGGTGTTAGTGAGGCATAGTGGTGGTGGTTGTGGTGTTAGTGGGCCATAGTGGTGGTGGTTGTGGTGTTAGTGAGGCATAGTGGTGGTGATTGTGGTGTTAGTGAGGCATAGTGGTGGTAGTTGTGGTGTTAGTGAGCCATAGTGGTGGTAGTTGTGGTGGTAGTGAGCCATAGTGGTGGTAGTTGTGATGTTAATGAGCCATAGTGGTGGTAGTTGTGGTGTTAGTGAATCAAGTGATGGTGGTTGTGGTGTTAGTGAATCATAGTGGTGGTAGTTGTGGTGTTAGTGGGTCATAGTGGTGGTGGTTGTGGTGTTAGTAGGTCATAGTGGTGGTAGTTGTTGTGTTAGTGGGTCATAGTGGTGGTAGTTGTGGTGTTAGTGGGTCATAGTGATGGTAGTTGTGGTGTTAGTGGGTCATAGTGGTGGTAGTTGTGGTGTTAGTGGGTCATAGTGGTGGTAGTTGTGGTGTTAGTCATAGTGGTGGTAGTTGTGGTGTTAGCCATAGTGGTGGTAGTTGTGGTGTTAGTCATAGTGGTGGTAGTTGTGGTGTTAGTGGGTCATAGTGGTGGTAGTTGTGGTGTTAGTGGGTCATAGTGGTGGTGGTTGTGGTGTTAATTAATCATAATGGTGGTGGTGTTATTGGGTCATAATGGTGGTGTTAGTGAGTCATAGTGGTGTTAGTGAGGCGTGGTTGTGGGGGATGCCGAGTTATAGTGGTGGTGTCAGGTTGGACCAAGCCACTTAAGAAGACACTAATAATTAATTAGCTACTTAGGCTCCCTGGAACATTACATTAATAATTAATACGAAATTTTAACTTTTTTTTTTTACTCCAGGATTTCTCCTTTGTTCAGGTTTTCTCTATCCAAGTTTCACTCCCTACAGTTTCCCTCAGTTCCACTTCATTGTGCCACACCCCAGCTCCTTACCTGGAGGATGTTCTGGGGGTTAACGCCCTCGCGGCCCGGTCCTCGATCAGACTTCCTAGTGAATCAGAACCTGATCAACGAGGCTGTTACTGGTCGCACACAATCCAATGTACGAACCACAGCCCGGCTGATCGGGCACTGACTACAGTCTTGGGCCCCGGATACTTATTGTGTTGTTTCTTAGTGTACTCATGGCGCCCCTACTTTTCATTGTGGGGATATTACACCGCTTGCCAAGTCTTTCGCTTTCGTAAGGAGTGATTCCTGTGTGCAGATTTGTGACCAGTCTTTCTAGGATTTACCAGGTGGTGTAGATTATGATATATCTTTCTCGCCTGCATTCCAGGGAGTACAGATCAAGGAACTTCAAACGTTTCCAGTAATTAAGGTGTTTGGCTGAAGTTGTACGTGCAGTGAAGGTTCTCTGTACATTTTCCAGATCTGCGATTTCACCTGCCTTGAATGAGGCAGTTAGTGTAGAGTTGTATTCCAGCCTAGAGAGAACAAGTGACATCCCTCGTTTTGAAAGTTCCTATTATCCATCCTGGCATTTTCCTCGCAGATGTGATAGTGACACTGTTGTGATTTTTAAAGGTGAGATCCTCTGACATTATCAGTCCCAAGTCCTTCATATTAGTTTGTTAGCTCTATTGTGCGGTTAGAATTTGTTGTGTACTCCATTCTATTATTTCCTCAAGTTTTCCATAACGGAGTACCATTATATTGTTATCCATGACACTCAGGTGTAGATCCTAGTATCGTCAGCAAAGGAAGACACGGTGCTGTGGCTTACATCTCTATGTCAGATAGGAGGATGAGGAAAGAGAACTAAATGCTAGGTCATACGGCGCCTGATAAAAGGGGAAGCAATCAGGTTGGAGACAAGGAAGGGAAGGTCAGTCTTGGTTCTTCAGATCAAAGCCTCATCAATAATGCACAGGTCCACAACGCACCTCGTTTTCTTTATTTTCTGTGACCTCTGCACCTCGTTTTCTTCATTTTCTGATCTCTGCACCTCGTTTTCTTCATTTTCTGACCTCTGCACCTCGTTTTCTTCATTTTCTGACCTCTGAACCTCGTTTTCTTTATTTTTCTGACCTCTGCACCTGATTTTCTTAATTTTTCTGACCTCTGCACCTCGTTTTTTTTTCCAGTTACTGCTAGCGTCTCTCTGCTGATGGTAATGATTTTATCACCTGACCTCATGTATTCCAGCAACAGCTGGAGGAAGGGTGCGGGCGGTGGATGGTGACTGGGTGGACGGTGGGTGGTGACTGGGTGGACGGTGGGTGGTGACTGGGTGGACGGTGGGTGGTGACTGGGTGGACGGTGGGTGGTGACTGGGTGGACGGTGGGTGGTGACTGGGTGGACGGTGGGTGGTGACTGGGTGGACGGTGGGTGACCTACCTAGAGTCTACCTGGAGGGTATTCCGGGGATCAACGCCCCCGCGGCCTCCCGGTGGATCAAGGTCTGATCAACGAGGCTGATCCGGTACTAACTTTAGGTATTCGTCCTGCTCCCTCTTGAAGGTAGCCATGGGTCTATTGGTAATTACCCTTATGGCTGGTGGGAGGCTGTTGAACAGTCATGGGCCCCGGACACTTATTGTGTTTTCTCTTAGTGTACTAATGGCGCCCCTACTTTTCGCTGGGGTATGTTGCATCGCCTGCCAAGTCTTTTGTTTTCGTAGGGAGTGATTTCTGTGTGCAGATTAGGGACCAGTCCCTCCAGGATCTTCCAGGTGTAGGTTATGATGTATCTCTCTCGCCTGCGCTCCAGTGAGTACAAGTCAAATGTTTCCAAGCGTTCCCAGTAGTTAAGGTGTTTGATGGAACTTATACGTGCAGTAAAGGTTCTCTGTACATTCTCTAGATATGCAATTTCACCTGCCTTGAATGGGGATGGTAATGTACAGCAGTATTCCAGCCTAGAGAGAACAAGTGATTTAAAAAGGATCATCATTGGCTTGGCATCTCTTGTCTTGAATGTTCTCATTATCCATCCTATCAGTTTCCTCGCAGATGTGATATTGGCATTGTTGTGGTCCTTGAAGATGAGATCCTCAGACATTACCACTTCCAGGTCCTTCACATTATTTTTCTGCTCTGTTGTGTGATTAGAGTTTGTAATATACTCAGTCCTAGCTATTATTTCCTCCAGTTTTCCATAACGGAGTAGTTGGAATTTGTCTTCATTGAACATCATATTGTTCTCTGATGCCCATTGGAAAACTTGGTTTATATCTTCTTGGAGATTTGTCGTGTCCTCAATGGATGACACTCTCATGCAGATCCTAGTATCATCTGCAAAGGATGATACAATACTGTGGTTTACATCTCTGTCTATGTCTGATATGAGGATGAGGAACAGGATAGGGGCGAGTACTGTGCCTTGTGGAACAGAGCTCTTCACTATGGCAGCTTCCGACTTAACTCTGTTTACCACTACTCTTTGTGTTCGATTAGTTAGAAAGTTGAAGATCCATCTGCCTACTTTGCCAGTTATCCATTTAGCACGCATTTTGTGTACTATTACACCATGATCGCACTTGTGAAAGGCTTTTGCAAAATCTGTGTATATTACATCTGAATTCTGTTTGTTTTCCAGAGCATCTAAGACCATATCATAGTGGTCTAGCAGTTGCGAGAGGCAGGAGCGACCTGCCCTGAACTCATGTTGCCCTGGATTGTGCAATTGTTGGGAGTCCAAGTGGTTTGCAATCCTGCTTCTTGATTTTTCACTTTACCTTTCTGTTCTGCACTTAGGTGGTGGGGTATGTGGTATGTGGGTATGTAGGATGTATTTAATACGGAGACTTATACATTAAAAACATTTATGGAGTATGTATAACATCACACCCCTTTTAGGGACCACCGCTAACGCTTAAGGAAAGTGAGCCCACGCGCACACGTGTGTGCGCCTACCGCACAGGAGCTGTGACCTGGTGGGCTGTTATAAAATTGGGACGGTGGGTGGACAGTGGGTGACCTGGTGGGTGGTGATAGAATCGGGGTGGTGGGTGGTCAGTGTGAGTAGGTTCTAGAGGGTGGGCGGACTGTGGGCGGTGACCGCCTCTCTGGCTGGTTTATGAGTGTTATTTAGGTGCTTTATTGGGGCTTAAATCTGGTTTATTAGATTTTAAAGCTGAATCGAGAGCATCTAGTGGGAGGTTTAACGAGGCCAAGAAACCCTCTCTGGTTTAGGTCAGGTTTAAGCGAGTAACTTAGTCCATTACTCGCTTTATTAGCACCTAAAGTGATTATATATATATATATATATATATATATATATATATATATATATATATATATATATATATATATATATATATATATATATATATATATATATGACCGAACGACCTCCAGGAAGGTTGGTTAGATCACTGGAGTATACCTGGAGAATTGTGGACAACAATGGTTGTTGATAGGTTGGTCAACAAGGCTGTTGCAGTTGGCAGCCCGCAGGCCAACGTAGACCAGAGGAAGACCAAGTTATGACATTATATATATAGTGATTTGTGGGTTGGACGGTGATGTTCCTACGCCCACCCCATCATTCTACGCCCACCCACCGTTCTACGCCCACCCACCGTTCTACGCCCACCCACCGTTCTACGCCCATCCAACCACCGTTCCCAGACCACAACATTCGCCACTCGCCAGCCATGTTAGGTGAAGCAAGTTGAAAACTCCCATGAACCTTCATGAGAGCCTGGCAACCCAGACACCACCTGTATCAACACACTCTTAATATACACCCATGCACCGCCCACAAACACCCATGCATCGCCCACACGCACGCACACACCCCTGCATCACCCACACGCACACTCTCATGCATCGCCCACACGCACGCACACACCCCTGCATCACCCACACGCACACTCTCATGCATCGTCCACACGCACGCACACACCCATTCATCACACACACACACATACACATGCATCACACACACACACACACACAAACACACACACACACACACACACACACAGGGCCTGGTTCATGACCAGGCCTAACTGTGTATCAGGGCCTGGTTCATGCAGGCCTAGCTGTGTATCAGGGCCTGGTCCATGACCAGGTCTAGCTGTGATCAGGGCCTGGTCCATGACCAGGTCTAGCTGTGTATCAGGGCCTGGTTCATGACCATGCCTAGCTGTGTATCAGGGCCTGATCCATGACCATTTTAAAACCTTATATATATATATATATATATATATATATATATATATATATATAAGGTTTTAAAATGGCTTGGTGTGTGTGTGTGTGTGTGTGTGTGTGTGTGTGTGATGAATGGGTGTGGACGATGCATGGGTGTGTGCGTGTGGGTGATGCAGGGGTGTGTGCGTGCGTGTGGGCGATGCATGGGTGTTTGTGGGCGGTGCATGGGTGTATATTAAGAGTGTGTTGATACAGGTGGTGTCTGGGTTGCCAGGCTCTCATGAAGGTTCATGGGAGTTTTCAACTTGCTTCACCTAACATGGCTGGCGAGTGGCGAATGTTGTGGTCTGGGAACGGTGGTTGGATGGGCGTAGAACGGTGGGTGGGCGTAGAACGGTGGGTGGGCGTAGAACGGTGGGTGGGCGTAGAATGATGGGGTGGGCGTAGGAACATCACCGTCCAACCCACAAATCACTATATATATAATGTCATAACTTGGTCTTCCTCTGGTCTACGTTGGCCTGCGGGCTGCCAACTGCAACAGCCTTGTTGACCAACCTATCAACAACCATTGTTGTCCACAATTCTCCAGGTATACTCCAGTGATCTAACCAACCTTCCTGGAGGTCGTTCCGGTCAGTCAGCGCCTTCCCGCGGCCCAGTCGTTGACCTGGCCTCGCGGTGGATCAGGGCCTGATCCACCAGGCTGTTACTGCTGGCCGCAGGCAGTCCAACCCACCAACCACAGCCTGGCTGATCGGGCACTGACCTGCTTTGCAGTGACATTACTCCGTTACATTATTACCTGTCATTTGTTTCGTTTTATTTTGTTTTTTTATTATAGTCTTTGTTTTTTAGTTGTCCGTGTTAGGGGTGTGCCGATGTATCGGTATTGGGTAATTTTGATGGTATCGGTATAGCACAAACCTGAGTATCGGTAGCGGCAGAGATTTTGGTATCGTCCCATCCCTAGTGTTTATATTAGTTATCAGTGTCTAGTACTGTAATTGTTGCGTGTAACTCTCTCTCTCTCTCTCTCTCTCTCTCTCTCTCTCTCTCTCTCTCTCTCTCTCTTCTCTCTCTCTCTCTCTCTCTCTCTCTCTCTCTCTTTGTTACCAGTCTTTATCATTCCTTTATAATAGTTATCTGTGGTCAGTAGTAGCCCACATGAAGACAGAAACTCAGAAGATTAGTTGATCTGTTTATTTCGACCCCGTTGTGAGGTCCTTTTCAGCAGATCCATAAGCGAAAAGGATCCCAGAAGGGGATCGAAATATACAGATCTTCTGAGTTTTTGTCTCCATGTCGGGTTATTATTGAGCACTGACAAATATTCATTACACTTTAGCTAGTTATCTGTGTTTGTGGTTACACAGCTGACTGTGTCTCGTGTCGTAGCATAAGTAAGTCTTGCTTCACGCCCGGCCTGGTTTGTTGCCTTGTAAGTGACAGGTTGCGGTGGAGATCCGGGAGTCGCGTATATTTTTAGGGGAACGGGGAATGTCAAGGCTCCTCCTTAAAGGTCGACAGTGGTGATGGTCTGTGTGGCATTTGAGCTCTGGTGATGCTGGAGGCTCCGGCGCTCTTCGTTACAGACTGGAGGGACCTTTACCTTTACATAAAACACGTATTCCTCTCCTGGTGCTGTAGAAATACTACTACTACTACTACTAATACTACTACTACTACTACTACTGCTGCTGGTGCTACTACTACTACTACTACTACTACTGCTGATGATAATAATAATAATCCTTCCTGTGTAAGCCATGCGTGTCATAAGAGGCGACTAAAATGCTTGGAACAAGGGATTTCATAATCCTTTCTCTTGTATAAATTACTAAATGTAAAAAGAAAAACTTTTGTTTTTCTTTTATAGGTCACCATGCCTCATTGGGAGAAGGTAGGTACGTTAAAATAATAATAATTTGAGTAGTCTGGTGTGGAACCAGGACACGGGGGACGCGGGGACGTCGATCCCCGGAATGCATTCGAGGTAGACTCTGGGTAGGTAGGGGTGGCGATGACCTCCGGTATTAAGAGGTAGACAGCCAGCAGTAGAAGGACTAGATGTAGACTGAAAAAAAATCACATTGCCGTAAAGAACAGAAAAAGCACAATACCGTGACTGGAACAATACACAAATAACCCGCACACAGGAGGAGCCTACCACGACGTTTCGCTCGGATTTGGACCATTTACAAAGTCACACTGTAGATTATGAATTGATACCGTAGCTGTAGCAGTTCATAATCTACCCACAGTACCGTAGCATAAACAATTCACAAGTAGCTCACAATACAGGGATTAAACAAGGCGAGGCTTTGGCCCTTTTTGGACCATTATTAAGTTGCAACTTGATAATGGTTCAAGATGAACCGAAACGTCGTTTATAGTTTTATCTCTAATTTGTGGGTTAGTGATGAATTGTTCAGTGACGGTATTGTGACTTCTTCTGTGTTTACAATGAATTTCATATATAACATAAGTGTATTCTAAATGTCAATAGACGTTTGTAATATTTACCTGTTACATGTTCTAGAAGTGGTGAGAGAGAGAGAGAGAAGAGCAGCAGTCATGTCAGAGTGCCAAACATTTAATAGGCTTCCGTTTCGACGAGAGGAAGATAGTACAGCACCTCGCTGGGTTGGTGTGTGTTTACCCACTTACTGCCTGCTGCCAGAGTGCAGAAACATTGAAGAGGTCTCAGTTGCATGCACCAGAAGAGCCTGGCCCATGGCCGGACTCCGGGAGTAGAAAGACTCTGGAAACTCATCAAAGGTAGATGAGAGGAGGGTAGTACCTCCCTGAGCGGCTGCTGTCTACCAACATACTATCAGTAGTTATATACATGAATGGTGTACAGTACAGACAAGATGAAAATTAGATACATGCAACCTCTAGGTATCTTTATTATAGACGTTTCGCCCTCCAGTGGCTTTATCAATACAAATTCAAGGACATAATTGGAAGACAGTAGAACTATATACAAAAGATGAGGTAATCAGTCCCTCAGCCTGGAATCGATGTGCTGAAAGTATTGTACAACAGTAACAACCTGGTTGATCAGGCCCTGATCCACCATGAGGCCTATTCATAGACCGGTCCGCGGGGGCGTTGACCCCCCGAAACCCTCTCCAGGTATACATGCTGGGAGAAGTGGCTCTCATACTGTAGTCGGGTGAGTTGAAGCAGGAGGCGGCGGAGTCACAGTGGAAGTAGGTCATGTACATAGGTTGAAGTATTACTTGTATCAAGATGCCATGGTGTCGCAGTGTCTGACACCTGTGATAAATGATGTATAGAAATACACCCAGTTGGATGAATCTTACTGTAGCCAGGTGGCCAAGTGGCTTACTCACTGGCCTGCAGTTTTACGACTCACTCGCCATGGGTTCTAACCCCCACTCGTTCCGTGGTTTGTCTGCAGTCGTGTTGTAACGATTTCAGGAGTCTTCACGGTAAATTAACTTTCAATTCGTGCCTGACTTTGAGCGGGACTCTTAGTTTGTGCTTCCGTGAAATTATCGACGCTTGTCAAATTGTTACTGGGAATATATTTATATTCCGCTTTTTTTTTTCTTTCTGTGCACTTGATTTATAGAGTTTGATATAGATTTGGTTTAGTTTATGGCTTCCGCCGTGCCATTATCTAGCGCTTCAGCGTTGATACTTAATATCTCGTACAAAGCTTGGAGTTTGAGGTAATCAGTCCCTCAATCTGGAGTCGATTACCTCAAACTCCTGATCTTCACCATTCTTCTTTGTTTAGGACTGATGAAGCCACTGTGTGGCGAAACGTTTCCTCATTAAAGATTCCCAAGTGTTGCATATGTGTCTAATTATTAAACTTAGGATGATGGTTCAGCCCGACTGGATCATTTACAAGTCACAGTGTTATTGATCGTTGGGGCTCAGTAATCCACATGTACACACACACTCACCAGACTGATTCATCTGTATATTTCGATCCCCTTCTGGGATCCTCTTTTGATCTTCAGAGTTTGTCAGGTGTGAGCCTGCTTGCGGCTCGTACCAATAGTCTGATCGATCAGGTCAGCAACCTGGAGACCTGGGGTGAGACCAGACTGCCGGGTCGGTGACCCCCCTCCCCACGGGAACGACTGCGGGTAACTTACAGGTCACCACTTTTGGGGTTTGTGGAGCAGGTAAGCACCAGACGAGCCTGGCCTAAGGCCGGGCTCTGGGAGTAGAAAAGCTATGGGAACTCATCAGAGGTAAAGGTATGATGTAGGAAGACAGAGTCCAGATGTAGAAGAAACGTTTAATGCGACAAAGTTTCGCTTCGAACACAACTTTGTAAAGTCGATAAATATTTATACTTCAGCAAACGTTAGCGCGGAATATTTAAATTGATCATTCTGAGTAGTTGATTTATATAGTGCCGTGTAAACATTGATTTATATAGTGCCGTATAAACATTGATTTATATAGTGCCGTGTAAACATTGATTTATATAGTGCCGTATAAACATTGATTTATATAGTGCCGTATAAACATTGATTTATATAGTGCCGTATAAACATTGATTTATATAGTGCCGTGTAAACATTGTCGTTGGCTAAATTTACGACTTTGTGTATTGACTCGGTTATAATTATGCAGGTGATGTTGAGGGTATGTAAATACCTAGTTGAGTGTGTGTGTGTGTAATGCCGTGGTTGATGTGATTGATGTTGTGTACATTCGTGTATGGTCCTTCATTGCTGCTTGTATAATTCTTAGTCCAGCTCTGAATGTGATTTATAATGTGTGAAGTTATTATTATAATGATTATTATAATTATTATTATTGCTATTATTTTTATTGGAAGCGCTAAATTTGTAAGGGCCATACAGCGCCTGGGAAATTGATTGTAATGATGCTTGATTCAAGGTAACCAGGTGTAGCTTCAGTTCCTGGGACCAAAAGCCCTTCACCAACAAAGGTTCCATCCTCCCTCTCCCTTATAGGGAGAGAGGGAGGATGGAGGTGGAATTTTTGTTTTGTTTTAATGGTGTTTTAATAAGGGTGTTTTATTAGGCATGAGCGTGTTGACCCCGTTTATGTAGGGAGTCCTGGAGGTCACTGAGGCGTTCCAATGCTCCTTAGATCCCACTAATATACTCTCCCTCCTGTTCTAGTGGTGTGTACTCACCTAATTGTGGTTGCAGGAGTCGAGTTATAGCTCCTGGCTCCGCCTCTTCACTGGTCGCTGCTGGGTCACTCACTCCCTGCTCTGTGAGCTTTATCATACCTCTTCTTAAAGCTATGTATGGATCCTGCCTCCACCACCTCACTTTCCAGATTGTTCCACTGTCTGACAACTCTGTGACTGAAGAAATACTTCCTAACATCTCTGATTCATCTGAGTCTTCAACTTCCAATTGTGACCTCTTGTTGTTATGTCCCACCTCTGGAACATCTTATCTCTGTCCACCTTGTCGAGTCCTCTCAGTATTTTATATGTTGTTATCATGTCCCCCCTACCCCTCCTGTCCTCCAGTGTCGTAAGGTCAATTAGTCGCCCATATGCTGCAGCAGTTGTTTGGTTGATGTGTATTATACTCACCCCAGATCCTTTTCATTAAGTGGAGTTTGTAGTCTTTGGCTACCTAGGCTGTATTCTGTCTGTGGTCTTTTTTGACCTTCCTCGATCTTCATGACTTTGCTCTTGGCGGGGTTGAAATCCAAAAGCCAGTTGCTAGACCAGGCCTGCAGCCTGTCCAGGTCTCTTTGTAGTCCTGCCTGGTCCTCCTCCGACTGAATTCTCCTTATTAACTTCACATCGTCTGCAAACATAGACACTTTGAGTCTATTCCTTCCATCATGTCGTTCACATATACCAGAAACAGCACCGGTCCTAGGACTGATCCCTGTGGAACCCCGCTCGTCACAGACACCCACTCTGACACCTCGCCACGTTCCATGACTCGCTGTTGCCTTCCTGTCAGGTATTCTCTGTTATACCTGCCTGGTCCTTTAGAGTCCAAGAAAATGCAATCTACCCACCTCTCTTGTCTTACTGCTGCCACCTTGTCGTAGAACTCCAGGAGGTTTGTGGCATAGGATTTCCCGTCCCTGAATCCGTGCTGGTTGTCGCATATAAGCTCGTTTCTTTCTAGGTGCTCCACCACTCTTCTGTTAATTTCTCCATGACTTTGCATACTATGCATGTCAGTGATACTGGTTTGTAGTTTAATTCTGTATATCTGTCTCTTTTTTTTTTTTAATTGGGACTACATTTGCTGTCTTCCACACCTCAAGTAGTCGCCCTGTTTGTGTGTGTTTGTGTGTGTGTGTGTTTTAGCCAATAAGGACTGGAACACATGACAGGTGAGGCATGACAGCTAAGGCATGACAGCTGAGGCATGACAGCAGTGCTGGTAGGTAAGAGTTAAGTTAGACAGGTCTTCCTTTCTGAAGGCTTTCACAGGAGTCTCTGACGTGACTTACAAGACTATAAAATGAATCTCAGAGGGAGACACTTGTCTCAAGTTGCAATGCGACTTGTGTGAGAGTTGCAGGATTGAAAGGTGATGGACGCAGTCTTGATTCTGAAAGTTGGGGGGTCCGCCCTGGCTGTTTTCTTTATTGAAGAAAATGGAGTAAAACAGCAGAGTGCTGTTGTTGTATGTGATAGATACTGTTTTTTCCGGCATATAAGGCGCACGAGTATTGGTAGTTAAAAGGACACAAGTGCAACTAATGTGGCGACGTTTCGCTCGTCAGGAGGTTTGTTAATCTGTTACAACAATACACGGACACAGAGGCTGTATATAGGTGTCAAGAGTGAGGTGCTTGGCAGCTCACTCTTGATACCTATATACAGCCTCTGTGTCCGTGTATTGTTTGTAACAACTTGATAAAGCTCCTGACGAGCGAAACGTCGCCACATTAGTTGCACTTGTGTCCTTTTACCTAACATATTGTGGGAAATTCTACCAACATTAATACATTACGAGTTTTACATATTTATCACTACAATGAACTGTATGTCTGGTTATAACACCACTTGACCCTCACCTTCAGCATATAAGACGCACCACTCGTCAGTAACACAAAGCTTACCCTTGACCCTCACCTTGAGCATATAAGACGCACCACTTGTTAGTAACACAAAGCTTACCCTTGACCCTCACCTTGAGCATATAAGACGCACCACTTGTTAGTAACACAAAGCTTACCCTTGACCCTCACCTTCAGCATATAAGACGCACCACTCGTCAGTAACACAAAGCTTACCCTTGACCCTCACCTTCAGCATATAAGACGCAGGCTGATTTTCCAAGAAATTTCTTGGCGGAAAAAAGTTCGTATTATCAAGGGAAGAGCTAAATCAGTAAGGATCATATACAGCGCTTGTGGAGTGAGAACGTATTAGAGGATACGATTTTTATGACTTTTAGTGTTTACTGGTTTAAGTAGAGTAAACCATACCACGGGTGGGGTTCGAACCCGCGATCAGAGAGTCTCAAAACTCCAGACTCTGTGACCGCGGGTTCGACCCCCACCCGTGGTATGGTTTGTTTGCAATCGTGTCATTACGATTTCATGGGTCAGGTTAAGTAGAGTAGTTCAGCGGAAACTATTAATAGATGTGAGTCTGTTTTAAATCTTCAAAGACAAGAGGAGGAGGTCAGTAATCCCAAGATAATTGTCGAGGTATGACGTGGGAGCCTCCCAGCATACATAAGGGGGATTACCAATAGACCCCCAGGCTGTCTTCAAGAGAGAGCTGGACAGACACCTAAAGTCAGTACCTGACTAACCGGGCTGTGGTTCGTATGTCGGTCTGCGTGCGGCCAGCAGTAACAGCCTGGTTGACCAGGCCCTGATCCATGGACCGGGCTGCGGGGGCGTTGACCCTCCCCCGGAACTCCCTCCAGGTACACTCTGGTCAAAGCGGTGGGTTTGAATCAGACACTTAATGATGTGTGTGACACGGATGAAGATGTAGAATATAGAGAACTGTTGGATAACTTCAGTATAGATGAACCTTGATAAATGAGACACTTGTGCAACGTTTGGGAATCTTTATGTTGGAAACGTTTCGTCAGCCAGTGGCTTCTTCAGTCCAGTGCAGAGAAAGTTGGAGGAGGTTGAGGTAATCAGTCCCTCAGCCTGGAGTCGATGTAATCGGTCCATAAATCTTAAAAAAGTTTGGGAAAGGAGTGTGGAGAGAGAACCTTGGGATTTGTTTTCCTTTGCCTCGAAGTTCTTGATAACAGATGATAGTCCATAATCTAAATACAAGTGGAGAGTTCTTCTCAGCAGACAACTTTAGCGTAGACATGGAAGTCCTCTTGTTGTGTTGTCCCAGTCATAATGAATACCATGTTAGGAAGGCATAAGTAGCCTCATTTTTTAGTATCAAGAGACTGCAGCGGCATCATGAAGGCTAACGAATAATAATAATAATAATCTTTGTTTCTACAAGTACATGTACAAGGTATACAACCCTAGCTGACATCACTTACATACTACTATATTAAAAGCCCCTTGTTATGTAGAGCATTTCGGGCAAATTGGGTCAATTTTGTCCCAGGATGCGACCCACAACAGTCGACTAACACCCAGGTACCTACTTCACTGATAGATGAAGAGGGACAGCAGGTGTCTTCAGGAAACACGTCCTAATGTTTCCACCCGTACCGGGGATCGAACCACGGACCTCAGTGTGTGATCTGAGTGCCCTAGCAATCGAGCTACGGGACCTCCTTAATATGTTACAAAAGCTAGCTGTGTTTTCCTGTCATATTCCCTTGCACAGTTTGTATATCTATCCACTGTAGATATTTCGGCTGTGTGGGAGGGAGGGGGGAAAGGTGGGAGGGAGAGGATGAGTGAAGGATGGAGGAAGGTAGTGAGGGAGGGGAGGGAGGCAGTGACAACACCACACAGGTATGCGTCACACCCAGCACCCTGAAGGGCGGAAATGAGCGCTACACCAGCAAGTAGGTTATGGCCAGAGTCGTCATCTGGGGGAGGCAGAGCAGGAGGAAGGAAAAAGGGCGGTAAAAGAAGACAGGAAGGGAGATAAGGAAGGAGGGAGAACTGAGGGGAAGTAGTGAGCCCCAACATAACACACAGTGAGGGGGGAAAGGGTTATCTGTATTTTACTACGTATTTGTCATTCATGATGGTTGTTGTTGTTATGGGCTGGAGGTGACGTAGCAGTCTTCACAATACTCATTTATCAACATTACACACTACTTAAACTTATACACCCACAGTTAACATTAAACATTTTCATTTTCGGATATAATGCAGTATACATTATTTGTCTTACATTATATTATACACGACTTTAGATTTTACCTTAGTTTACATGTATACATTATTATACAATAAAATACGGGGTTTCGCTCGTAGGAGGCCCCGAGTTATCGTTTACTACACACATATGTAAACAAGACGATTGTAGTTACGGGAGTACCAGCTCGGGGCTTCCTACCACTGAAACATACTCTATATTATGCCTTAGATTTTACTATATATAATAATAATAATAATAATAATAATATTTTTATTTACTACAAGTACATGTACAAGGTATACAGACCATAGCTGATATCAATGACATACTACTATATAGAAAGTCCCTTGTTATGCTGAGCATTTCGGGCAAATTAGGTCAGTTTTGTCCCAGGATGCGACCCACACCAGTCCACTAACACCCAGGTACCCATTCTACTGATGGGTGAACATAGACAACCAGTGTAAAGAAACACGCTCAGTGTTTCTACCCTCGCTGGGAATCGAACCTGAACCCTCGCCGTGTGAAGCGAGAGCTTTAGCCACAAGGCCTAACTTTACAGAATACATTAGTATACATTATTTGCCTTGTTTATATTTAAAGTATAATTATAACATTGGTTTATTATGAAGATTTCAAGTTGGAATCCTGGCCCAGGGCCTGGCCGCGGGGTAGCACAACTCTCGAAAAAGGTCATAGGTACGCTTGGTGTGTCTTGCTGGCAGTAACAGTTTGTGAACCTGCGTCTTGCTTCACTCTTGTTAGCATTACGTCATTTGGATTTAATTTAAGGTATCTGACAGTCTTGAGTATTTATCAGCTTGTCAGTTAGTCGATAAAGTCGCTGCGTTCTCTGTCAGTCCTTCAGTATTGTTTGTATTTCTGTCAGCTACCTTGTCAGTTCTGTACAGCCTTTTTCAGTCCCTTACAGCCTGTCAGACCCTCACAGCCTGTCAGTCCCTCACAGCCTGTCAGTCCCTCACAGCCTGTCAGACCCTCAGCCTGTCAGACCCTCACAGCCTGTCAGACCCTCACAGCCTGTCAGTCCCTCACAGCCTGTCAGTCCCTCACAGTCTGTCAGACCCTCACAGCCTGTCAGACCCTCACAGCCTGTCAGTCCCTCACAGCCTGTCAGACCCTCAACCTGTCAGACCCTCACAGCCTGTCAGACCCTCACAGCCTGTCAGTCCCTCACAGCCTGTCAGTCCCTCACAGCCTGTCAGACCCTCACAGCCTGTCAGACCCTCACAGCCTGTCAGTCCCTCACAGCCTGTCAGACCCTCAGCCTGTCAGACCCTCACAGCCTGTCAGACCCTCACAGCCTGTCAGTCCCTCACAGCCTGTCAGACCCTCACAGCCTGTCAGACCCTCACAGCCTGTCAGTCCCTCACAGCCTGTCAGACCCTCAGCCTGTCAGACCCTCACAGCCTGTCAGACCCTCACAGCCTGTCAGTCCCTCACAGCCTGTCATTAATCCATTATTTTTGTGTCGTCTGACCTGTCATTGTTATATCATTTTGTGTGTCAGCCTTGCAGTCCTTACAGTCTTGAAAGTTAGACTGTCAGAAATATTTTCTCTATCAGCCTGTTAGTAATCTATCTATATTGTGTCAGCCTGTCAATAACTCTCTCTCAGCTTGTTAATATATATTTTGACCAACTTGGTAGTCCCTAATAAAATATATTGAGTGTCAGCTTGTTAATATGTGTGTGTCTGTGAGTATAATAATGACTGTAAGACAATAAATGGTGGTAGACACACACACTTAAAGTACATTTTATTTATGCAATGATTCATCCATCTTCTGTTGGCAGACTTGTCTGTACCACCACCACCACCTCTCACTCTTGTCTGTACCACCACTACCACCTCTCACTCTTGTCTGTACCACCACTACCACCTCTCACTCTTGTCTGTACCACCACCACCACCACCTCTCACTCTTGTCTGTACCACCACCACCACCACCTCTCACTCTTGTCTGTACCACCACCACCACCTCTCACTCTTGTCTGTACCACCACCACCACCTCTCACTCTTGTCTGTACCACCACCACCACCTCTCACTCTTGTCTGTACCACCACCACCACCTCTCACTCTTGTCTGTACCACCACCACCTCTCACTCTTGTCTGTACCACCACCACCTCTCACTCTTGTCTGTACCACCACCACCACCTCTCACTCTTGTCTGTACCACCACCACCACCTCTCATTCTTGTCTGTACCAACACCACCACCTCTCACTCTTGTCTGTACCACCACCACCCTCACTCTTGTCTGTACCACCACCACCACCTCTCACTCTTGTCTGTACCACCACCACCACCTCTCACTCTTGTCTGTACCACCACCACCTCTCACTCTTGTCTGTACCACCACCACCACCTCTCACTCTTGTCTGTACCACCACCACCACCTCTCACTCTTGTCTGTACCACCACCACCACCTCTCACTCTTGTCTGTACCACCACCACCTCTCACTCTTGT
This sequence comes from Cherax destructor, assembly GCA_009830355.1. Taxonomy (NCBI): domain Eukaryota; kingdom Metazoa; phylum Arthropoda; class Malacostraca; order Decapoda; family Parastacidae; genus Cherax; species Cherax destructor. The sequence continues at coordinate 27,668 of WNWK01000787.1, forward strand.
TTGTACCACCACCACCACCTCTCACTCTTGTCTGTACCACCACCACCTCTCACTCTTGTCTGTACCACCACCACCTCTCACTCTTGTCTGTACCACCACCACCTCTCACTCTTGTCTGTACCACCACCACCTCTCACTCTTGTCTGTACCACCACCACCACCTCTCACTCTTGTCTGTACCACCACCATCACCTCTCACTCTTGTCTGTACCACCACCACCACCACTCTCACTCTTGTCTGTACCACCACCACCACCTCTCACTCTGTCTGTACCACCACACCACCTCTCACTCTTGTCTGTCCACCACCACCACCTCTCACTTGTCTGTACCACCACCACCACCTTCACTCTTGTCTGTACCACCACCACCACCTCTCACTCTTGTCTGTACCACCACCACCACCTCTCACTCTTGTCTGTACCACCACCACCTCTCACTCTTGTCTGTACCACCACCACCTATCACTCTTGTCTGTACCACCACCACCACCTCTCACTCTTGTCTGTACCACCACCACCACCTTCACTCTTGTCTGTACCACCACCACCACCTCTCACTCTGTTCTGTACTACCACCACCTCTCACTCTTGTCTGTACCACCACCACCACCTCTCACTCTTGTCTGTACCACTCACCACCACCTCTCACTCTGTACTACCACCACCACCTCTCACTTTGTCTGTACCACCACCACCACCTCTCACTTTGTCTGTCCACCACCACCTCTCACTCTTGTCTGTACCACCACCACCACCTCTACTCTTGTCTGTACCACTACCACCACCTCTCACTCTTGTCTGTACCACCACCACCACCTCTCACTCTGTCTGTCCCACCACCACCCTCACTCTTTTCACCACCACCACCCTCACTCTTGTGACCACCACCACTCTCCTTTGTCGACCACCACCTTCTTGTCTGCCACACCACCCACTCTGTCGTCCACCACCACCACCTCACTTGTTGTCCACCACCACCACCTTCCTTGTCTGTCACCACCACCTCCTCTGTCTGTCCACCACCACCACCTTCACTTGCTGTACCACCACTCTCACTTGTCTGACCACACCCTCTTGTCTCCACCACCACTCTCTTGTTGTACCACCACACCCTCCTCTTGTCTGCCACCACCACCTTCCTTTTTGTACCCCCTCATTTGTCTCCCACTCTGTCTGTCCACCACCACCTCCATCTTGTCGCCCCACCACCTCTCCTCTGTCTGTCCCACCCTTCTTTTTGCCCACCACCTTCATCTTGTCTACACCTTCATCTTGTCTACCCCTTCATCTTGTCTCCACACCCCTTCATCTTGGTCCCACACCTCTTCTTGTCTGTCCCCATTTCTTGTTACTCCCTTATCTTGTCGCCACACCTCCTGTCTGTCACCACCACCACTCTTGTCTGTACCACCACCACACCTCACTCTTGTCTGTACCACCACCACCACCTCTCTTGTCTGTACCACCACCACCACCTCTCACTGTTGGCCACCACCACCACCTCTCACTCTGTCTGTCCACCACCACCACCTCACTCTTGTCTGTACCACCCCACCACCTCTCACTCTGTCTGTCCACCACCACCCTCCTTGTCTGCCACCACCAACTCTCATCTTGTCTGTCCACCACCACCACCTCTCATCTTGTCTGTCCACACACCACCTCACTCTTGTCTGTCCACCACCACCACCTCTCCTTTGTCTGTACCACCACCCTCACTCTTGTCTGTACCACCACCACCACCTCACTCTGTCTGTCCACACCACCCTCCCCTCCCACCACCACCTCTCCTCTTGTCTGTCACCACCACCACTCTCACTCTTGTCTGTCCACACCACACTTCACTTTGTCACCTACCACCCTCATTTGTCTGTACCACCACCACCCTCTCATTTGTCTGTACCACCACCACCTCTCTTCACCTTCCTCTGTCTGTACCACCACCACCACCTCTCACTCTGTCTGTACCACCACCACCACCTCTCATTCTCCTCTTGTCTGTACCACCACCACCACCTCTCACTCTTGTCTGTACCACCACCACCCACTCTCATCTTGTTGTTCACCACTCATCTTGTCTCCACCACCACCTCTCACTTTGTCTGTACTCACCACCACCACCTCTCACTCTTGTCTGTACACACCACCACCTCTCACTCTTGTCTGTCCACACCACCACCTCTCACTCTTGTCTGTACCACCACCACCACCTCTCACTCTTGTCTGTACCACCCCTCACCACCTCTCACTCTTGTCTGTACCACCACCACCATCTCACTTTGTCTGTCCACCACCACCTCTCACTCTTGTCTGTCCACCACCACCACTCACTCTTGTCTGTACCACCACCACCTCTCACTCTTGTCTGTACACCACCACCACCTCTCACTCTTGTCTGTACCACCACCACCACCTCTCACTCTTGTCTGTCCACCACCACCACCTCTCACTCTTGTCTGTACCACCACCACCTCCTTTTCCCCACCCCCATCTTGTCTGTACTCACCACCACCACCTCTCACTCTTGTCTGTTTACTCCACACCTCTCACTCTTGTCTGTACCCTTCACTTGGCTCCTGCTCCTTCTTGTCTTGGTCCCACCATATGTCTGGTCCCATGCTACCTTCATGTTCTTGTCTCCATGCTCCTTCATTCTTGTCTCCATGCTCCTTCATGTTCTTGGTCTCGTATGCTCCTTCATGTTCTTGTCTCCTTGCTTGTTCATGTTCTTGGTCTCCATGCTTGCCTTCATGTTCTTGGTCTCCGTATGCTTGCCTTCATGTTCTTGGTCTCCGTATGCTTGCCTTCATGTTCTTGGTCTCCGTATGCTTCCTTCATGTTCTTGGTCTCCGTATGCTTGCCTTCATGTTCTTGGTCTCCGTATGCTTGCCTTCATGTTCTTGGTCTCCGTATGCTTGCCTTCATGTTCTTGGTCTCCGTATGCTTGCCTTCATGTTCTTGGTCTCCGTATGCTTGCCTTCATGTTCTTGGTCTCCGTATGCTTACCTTCATGTTCTTGGTCTCCGTATGCTTGCCTTCATGTTCTTGGTCTCCGTATGCTTACCTTCATGTTCTTGGTCTCCGTATGCTTGCCTTCATGTTCTTGGTCTCCGTATGCTTGCCTTCATGTTCTTGGTCTCCGTATGCTTACCTTCATGTTCTTGGTCTCCGTATGCTTGCCTTCATGTTCTTGGTCTCCGTATGCTTGCCTTCATGTTCTTGGTCTCCGTATGCTTGCCTTCATGTTCTTGGTCTCCGTATGCTTGCCTTCATGTTCTTGGTCTCCGTATGCTTGCCTTCATGTTCTTGGTCTCCGTATGCTTACCTTCATGTTCTTGGTCTCCGTATGCTTGCCTTCATGTTCTTGGTCTCCGTATGCTTGCCTTCATGTTCTTGGTCTCCGTATGCTTGCCTTCATGTTCTTGGTCTCCGTATGCTTGCCTTCATGTTCTTGGTCTCCGTATGCTTGCCTTCATGTTCTTGGTCTCCGTATGCTTGCCTTCATGTTCTTGGTCTCCGTATGCTTGCCTTCATGTTCTTGGTCTCCGTATGCTTACCTTCATGTTCTTGGTCTCCGTATGCTTGCCTTCATGTTCTTGGTCTCCGTATGCTTGCCTTCATGTTCTTGGTCTCCGTATGCTTACCTTCATGTTCTTGGTCTCCGTATGCTTGCCTTCATGTTCTTGGTCTCCGTATGCTTACCTTCATGTTCTTGGTCTCCGTATGCTTGCCTTCATGTTCTTGGTCTCCGTATGCTTGCCTTCATGTTCTTGGTCTCCGTATGCTTGCCTTCATGTTCTTGGTCTCCGTATGCTTGCCTTCATGTTCTTGGTCTCCGTATGCTTACCTTCATGTTCTTGGTCTCCGTATGCTTACCTTCATGTTCTTGGTCTCCGTATGCTTGCCTTCATGTTCTTGGTCTCCGTATGCTTGCCTTCATGTTCTTGGTCTCCGTATGCTTACCTTCATGTTCTTGGTCTCCGTATGCTTACCTTCATGTTCTTGGTCTCCGTATGCTTGCCTTCATGTTCTTGGTCTCCGTATGCTTACCTTCATGTTCTTGGTCTCCGTATGCTTGCCTTCATGTTCTTGGTCTCCGTATGCTTGACTTCATGTTCTTGGTCTCCGTATGCTTACCTTCATGTTCTTGGTCTCCGTATGCTTGCCTTCATGTTCTTGGTCTCCGTATGCTTGACTTCATGTTCTTGGTCTCCGTATGCTTACCTTCATGTTCTTGGTCTCCGTATGCTTGCCTTCATGTTCTTGGTCTCCGTATGCTTGACTTCATGTTCTTGGTCTCCGTATGCTTACCTTCATGTTCTTGGTCTCCGTATGCTTGCCTTCATGTTCTTGGTCTCCGTATGCTTACCTTCATGTTCTTGGTCTCCGTATGCTTGACTTCATGTTCTTGGTCTCCGTATGCTTACCTTCATGTTCTTGGTCTCCGTATGCTTGCCTTCATGTTCTTGGTCTCCGTATGCTTACCTTCATGTTCTTGGTCTCCGTATGCTTACCTTTGTGCTGTTGGTCTCCGTATGCTTGTGTGTTTGGTTGGGTAAGTCTTGCCTCAAGGTCTGCCTTTGATTGTGTGTGTTTTAGTGAGTTATGTTTCTAACTTAAAAGCTCACCATTTTCCTCTTGGAAGTCGAGTGAGATGTGTTGTTTATATCACCATTGTTCATTATTTACATCATGTTTTGACACCCATCAAACTTTTAATACCAGCCGATGTAATACACACACACACACACACACACACACACACACACACACACACACACACACACACACACACACACACATCCACGCACACATTTTGTATGTATGTTATGTACAATTATGTGTTTGACAGTGCTTGAGACAAGGCTCGGAGGAGACTGGTTAATAAAAGCACTCAGTAGAGTGGGATATTAATGTGGTCACCCACTTGTATTTGATGGGGGGGGGTCGATACTTAGCCCCAGGGGACCTACCAGTCATACTCTCAGAATATCTTACCTTTACCTTTGATATACCTTTGAAGACTTTCCTGAGTTTTCCTACTCCCGCAGTCCTGCCCCTGGGCCAGGCTTGTTCTGTTGCTTGCCTGGTCAACCAGGTTGTTAATGCTGGCTGCCAGCTGGCCCACTTATCCATCACAACCTGGTTGATCCTGGCCCCTGGTGAAGATACTTGTCCAGTTTTTTCTTGAAGACTTCTACACTTGTTCCAGCAGTGTTTCTGATATCCTGGGGTAGATTGTTAAGCAGTCTGGGACCACGGATGTTGATACAGTGTTCTAGTATTGTGCCCACGGCGCCCCTGTTTTTCACTGGGTTTATTCTTATACATTCTACCATATCTCTCGCTCCAGTATATTGTTATGGTAGTCCACAGATTTAGGACCAGGCCCTCAAGCACCTTCCACGTATATATTATAATGTGTCTCTCTCTCTCGCTCTTTCTGCCACAGCGAGTACATATTTATGTATATCTGTTCCTTGATATCTTTCCTGCCCTGAAAAGAGCCGTCAACACTGAGCAATACTCTAGGCGAGAGAGAGCACAAGTGATTGAAGAAGTGTCACCAGTGTAGCTATTTGTGTTGTTTTGGCACTTCTCATTATCCACCCCGTCATTTCCCTGACTTTCATGATATTTGCTCTGTTGTGTTCTTTGAAAGAAAGCTCACCTGACATTGTTATACCCAAATGTTTCATGTGTTTCTTTGTATTTGATCTCTCAGTGTTATTATCACAACTGTAAGGAAACTGAGAGGCTGGATAACTAGAACTTTCACAGCAACAGATACCAAATCAATGGTGATATTCTTTAAATCAATTGTTCTATCTAAACCGGATGTTTGGTGGGCACTAACAGCTCCTTTCAAGGTTGGTTTGCAATCTCAGAACTGGAGAATGTGCAGAGAACCTTCACTGCTCGTATAACTTCAAACACTTAAATTACTGGCAACCCTCGAAGTCCATCAAACTCTTCTCCCTGAAACGTAGGCGAGAAAGATGCATCATAATTTACACCTGGACAATTCTGGCAGCTTTGAATCCTACGAAAGAGGCTGAACTGGCAGTGCAAAATACCCACAAAGAAAAAGCAGGAAGTGCACTGAGAGGTAATTCAATAAGTGTAAGGGGACCAAGACTTTTCAACTCTCTCCCTTCGTTCTCAAGAGGGAACATGATAAGTTTTTGCTGATCAGCCCGACTTTGGTGGTTTCGTTGAGCAGCGCGCGTCCAGCACTAACACCGTGATTGATGAGGCTGTCAGCCAGATCTGGTCTGAGGCCGGGTCGCAGGAGCGCTTCACCCCGGTGTTATTTACACGTAAACTACAGTACACAGCCGGGCTGTGGTTCGTACGTTGGACTACGTGCGGCCAGCAGTAACAGCCTGCTTGATCAGGCCCTGATCCACCGGGAGGCCTGGTCGTGGACCGGGCCGCGGGGGCGTTGACCCCCGGAATACCCTCAAGGTAGACTCCAGGTACACCTGTATATATATATATATATATATATATATATATATATATATATATATATATATATATTATATATAAGACAACCACTATGAAAAATAGAGGAATTCCAAGCTTTCGTGACTACTCACATTATCACATGATAGTTCCTTGATAATGTGAGTAGTCACGAAAGCGCTTGAATTCCTCTATTTTTCATAGTTGTTGTCTTTCATATTTGATATCACCTGTTTACTGTGAAATTTTTGCATATATATATATATATATATATATATATATATATATATATATATATATATATATACATACATGTGAGCTGAGCCTCTCTGTCTGTCCTGTCTGTCTGTCTGTCTGTCTGTCTCTCTCTCTCTCTCTCTCTCTCTCTCTCTCTCTCTCTCTCTCTCTCTCTCTTCTCTCTCTCTCCATCTCCATCTGATACATTCTAATATATACTACACACATGTGATACATTCTAATATATACTACACACATGTTTGTCTATGAGAACTGTTAACATGCGTGGCCCCAGACTCTTCAACCTGCTACCAGCAGCTTTGAGAAATCTCTCCGGAGGAGTGTGTCAGGTCAGCCACGTTGTGAGGGCTGTGAGACTGCACGTCGCTAGCAACAACAGCATGGTTGATCAGGGAGGTAACATGGCTGTCAGTGAAGAGTAGCCCTCGGAACTAGTCACAGGTGTATAGTTTTTTTTTTTTGGTAGTGAGAGGGAAGGGGGATCCAAATCTCTTGTCTGTTTATTAATGGAGTAGAGTTGAATAGTAGGGGAAACTGGGTTGTGGGTTGGGAAGGAGAGGTTGAGGGGAGTGGGTGATGGATTTACTGAGGTTTAGGAAGGGAATGAGGGGTTTGTAGAGGGATAGGGAGTTGTGGCGTGGGGGTGAGGGGTTGAGGACTGGAATGAGGGGTTTGTGGAGTGAAGGTGAGGGGTTGTGGACTGAAATGAGGGGTTTATGGAATGAGAGTGGGTTCTGGAAGGGGTACTGGGAAGGAGAGGTGAGGGTATTTGTGGAGTGGGGTGAGGGTGTTTGTGGAATGGGGTGAGGGGTTTTGAAGTGTGATGAGAGGTTTCTAGAGTGGGGTGAGAGGTGTTTGTGGAACGAACAGCGTGTAGTCAGTAGCAGCTGGAGCCGTGGCGTGTGAAGTCAGGGATGTGTGTTTGTGTAAGGTAAAGTTGTGGTTGTGTATTGATTAGTGTGGCGTGGGTGGCCACTGTCTGGTGCACAGCACCCATGACTACACCACAACAACCACAACACCTACACCACGCCACAACACCACGTCACAACACCTACACCACACCACGCCACAACACCACGCCACAACACCTACACCACGCCACAACACCTACACCACGCCACAACACCTACACCACGCCACAACACCTACACCACACCACGCCACAACACCACGCCACAACACCTACACCACGCCACAACACCTACACCACGCCACAACACCTACACCACGCCACAACACCAACACCACGCCACAACACCCACACCACGCCACAACACCCACACCACGCCACAACACACCACAACACCCACACCACAACACATACAAATGATAGAGATGTGTCCTGGAGATATGGTATGAAGGGGAAGACAAGTGTAACTGAACAGGAAGTGGGACAACAACAACAACCTCTGAAAATACCTTTTATAATGTTGTGTACATGCAACACTGGTGCTGGATGTTGTCAACATTACAGAGGTGTACATGCAACACTGGTGCTGGATGTTGTCAACATTACAGAGGTGTACATACAACACTGGTGCTGGATGTTGTCAACATTACAGAGGTGTACATGCAACACTGGTGCTGGATGTTGTCAACATTACAGAGGTGTACATGCAACACTGGTGCTGGATGTACGAGTGTCATTCTCACAGGTTTGGGTATAAAGAAATAGTATAGAGAAAAATCTTTTGTTGGGAATTCATATATATATATATATATATATATATATATATATATATATATATATATATATATATATATATGAGGTGTGAGAGAGACTTGTCTAGTACATATTGTTACGTGTCTCACTGATTATAATGCGAAAATCTCATCCAGCTCCTCAGAGCTGGGCCGCGTGCCCAAAATACAGCATGCATTACCCCTCTGAACAGCGGAGAGTGAGGCAAGATTAGTTATTCAGGTGATGATGATGAGGTTAGTGGAGCACTGCAGTCAGCATTATTATTACTGCTATGTTGTGAATGTTTACACTGAGCTGTATGAGACTTATGTCAGTAGTGGTTACTTCACTCTCTCTCTCTCTCTCTCTCTCTCTCTCTCTCTCTCTATTACACAGCATATCAACAAGAGTGTCAATCTTGGTCATAAATATTACAGTAGCTTACTAGACAGATCATGAACCCTTTGTAGGTGTTTTCTGAGGACTATTATTGACACTTGTCTATAAAGAAAACCTAAGTAAACCATCACTGACAGGAATTATTGATAACTGTGTTTAGTGAACATAACTGGAGCAATGAGAGTATTATTGATAACTCAGTGCTCCACTAACATCATCATCATCACCTGACACACTAATCTAGCCTCGCTCTCCTACATATATATATATATATATATATATATATATATATATATATATATATATATATATATATATATATATATATATATATATATATATATATATATATATAATCGTGGGTGTGAAAAAATGGATATTGATACAAATGTAGTTATGTATGTCCATGAATTATGATAAAAATTACTTTTGGATGTTATAAATGAGGTAATTAGAAAGGTTATTAAAAATACTTGCAATATGGTAATTTGCACTAATTAGCTGGACGTTGTCTCCATTTTATGACATTGATTTTGTCGGGTAATTTATCTATTGTAATTCCATATTTGAGTTTGCGATAGAAGGGGTGGACTGCAGCTCCCGGTCCCGCTTCCACACACTCAAATGACGTAAAATAGCCCGTAGATGTATTTGTGACGTTACTGTGATACCTACATACATGGTCTTGAGTCACTCAGTTATCCCAAAAAGTTATCCCCGTATCTACCTCAGCGGACGGGGAAAGCAGTAGAGCGTGTGTAGGTTTTCACTGTAGGTATCAGTGGTGAAGGATTTAATTCAATTAGAAGAGGTATACACAAGCCAGGCCAACACGGCTTTAGACCAGGTCGCTCCTGCCTTCACAACTGGTGAACCATTGTATGGTAAGACACATAGGCAACAGGTATATTTATTCCGAAACGTTTCGCCTACACAGTAGGCTTCTTCAGTCGAGTACAGGAAGTAGGCAGGAGCAGTAGAGATGTGATGACGATGTAATCAGTCCATCAGGCTTGAAGATGTAGACTTGGGGTTGTCAGTCCCTCAACCTGGAGAACCATTGTATACCATAAGGACCCCAATGGAAATAAGTCACTGACTGTTTTGGGTTATCCTGGGTTCTATACACATATGCTGCTATGTATGATAATGTAACTGTATTTATGTATACCTGAATAAACTTACACATAACCCGTACACAGGAGAGAAACAGAAGCTTGTGACGACGTTTCGCTCACACTTGGAGCATTTACAAGTTCCACTGACACAGGGAGTGAGGGAGCCAGTATATATAAGACATCCCGTCCTTGTCTCACCTCACTGTATATACTGGCTCCCTCACCGCCAGTGCCACATTGTTAATGGTGCAAGTCAGAGCGAAACGTCGTCACAGGCTTGTCTCTCCTGTGTGCTGCTTATATCATAATGATAAAAGTAATATTGATATAATGATTATTATTATTATTATTATTATTATTATTATTATTATTCAGACGGTGATCTAGTGCCACTAAGCAACTGTTTAGAAACCTACAACCGGTTTCGGAATTTTACTGAAGGGGCTGGCCTGAGACCTGACTTCTGGGCTCCCTGCCTGGTCAGCCAGGCTGTTTGTGGCAGCCCGCACCAGTGTCTACAGGTATTAATGCCTCTGGTATTCTTAATTCAAATCTGGATTTTAATTCCTTCAATTTGGTGGCGTAACTTGGCCCATTATAAATTTGTGGTCTCACTTAGCGAACTTTGGCGCAGTGAGAAACTTAAAGTGAAAAGATTGACATGATTTAAATGATATGGTGGAGTCTTGGTGGTTTTGTGAGGGGGGGGGGTAGATGTGGTGGTGGACTTGGGGTAGGTGGTAGATGTGGTGGTGGACGGGTGGTAGTTGTGGTGGTGGAGGGGTGGTAGATGTGGTGGTGGAGGGGTGGTAGATGTGGTAGTGGAGGGTGGTAGATGGTGGTGGAGGGGTGGTAGTTGTGGTGGTGGAGGGGTGGTAGTTGGTGGAGTGGTGGAGGGTGGTAGTTGGTGGTGGAGGGGTAGATGTGTGTGGAGGGGTGTAGATGTGTAGTGGATGGTAGGTGGTATGGAGGGGTGGTAGATGGTGTGGTGGTGGTAGGGGGTGGTAGATGTGGTAGTGGAGGGGTGGTAGATGTGGTAGTGGAGGGGTGGTAGATGTGGTAGTGGAGGGGTATGGGGCTAGGTATGGTATCTTGTAGTGGTATGGTGGTGGTAATGGTACTAGGGAGGTGTATGGTGCTAGGTATGGTACCTGGTAATGGTATGGTGGTGGTAATGGTACTAGGGAGGGATATATTGCTAGATATAGTACCTGGTAGTGGTATGGTGGTGGTAATGGTATTAGGAAGGTGTATGGTGCTAGGTATGGTACCTGGTAGAGGTATGGTGGTAACGGTACTAGGGAGGGGTATGGTGCTAGGTATGGTACCTGGTAGTGGTATGGTGGTAATGGTACTAGGGAGGTGTATGGTGCTAGGTATGGTACCTGGTAGTGGTATGGTGTAACGGACTAGGAGGTAGTGCAGGTATGGACCTGAGTGGATGGTGTAATGGTACTAGGGAGGTGTATGGTGCTAGGTATGGTACCTGGTAGTGGTATGGTGGTAACTGAGTAGCTAGGGGAGGGGTATGGTGCTAGGTATAGATTGTACCTGGTAGTGGTATGGTAATAGTAACGGTACTAGGGAGGTGTATGGTGCTAGGTATGGTACCTGGTAGTGATATGGTGGTGGTAACGGTACTAGGGAGGGGTATGGTGCTAGGTATGGTACCTGGTAGTGGTATGGTGGTGGTAACGGTACTAGGGAGGTGTATGGTGCTAGGTATGGTACCTGGTAGTGGTATGGTGGTAACGGTACTAGGGAGGGGTATGGTGCTAGGTATGGTACCTGGTAGTGGTATGGTAATAGTATCGGTACTAGGGAGGTGTATGGTGCTAGGTATGGTACCTGGTAGTGGTATGGTGGTGGTAACGGTACTAGGGAGGGGTATGGTGCTAGGTATGGTACCTGGTAGTGGTATGGTGGTCGTAACGGTACTAGGGAGGTGTATGGTGCTAGGTATGGTACCTGGTAGTGGTATGGTGGTAACGGTACTAGGGAGGGGTATGGTGCTAGGTATGGTACCTGGTAGTGGTATGGTAATAGTAACGGTACTAGGGAGGTGTATGGTGCTAGGTATGGTACCTGGTAGTGGTATGGTGGTGGTAACGGTACTAGGGAGGGGTATGGTGCTAGGTATGGTACCTGGTAGTGGTATGGTGATAGTAACGGTACTAGGGAGGTGTATGGTGCTAGGTATGGTACCTGGTAGTGGTATGTGGTGGAATGGTCAGGAGGGTATGGTGCTAGGTATGGTACCTGGTAGTAGGTATGGTGGGGTGGTAACGGTACTAGGGAGGGTATGGTGCTAGGTATGGTACCTGGTAGTGGTATGGTGTGTAACGGTACTAGGGAGGGTATGGTGCTAGGTATGGTACCTGGTAGTGGTATGGTGATAGTAACGGTACTAGGGAGGTGTATGGTGCTAGGTATGGTACCTGGTAGTGGTATGGTGATAGTAACGGTACTAGGGAGGTGTATGGTGCTAGGATATGGTACCTGGTAGTGGTATGGTGGTGGTAATGGTACTAGGGAGGTGTATGGTGCTAGGTATGGTACCTGGTAGTGGTATGGTGATAGTAACGGTACTAGGGAGGTGTATGGTGCTAGGTATGGTACCTGGTAGTGGTATGGTGTAGTAATGGTCTAGGGAGGGTATGGTGCTAGGTATGGTACCTGGTAGTGGTATGGTGATAGTAACTGTACTAGGGAGGTGTATGGTGCTAGGTATGGTACCTGGTAGTTGTATGGTGGTGGTAATGGTGCTAGGGAGGGTGTCGAAGGGGTGACTCTTCAATATCGGAAATCCATATTTCGGCAAAGCTTCATGTATAACGAATTGCTTCTGTGCTTGTATGTGTTACTATCCTGTTTGATGGTGGTGATGGTGATAGGCTGGTAGTGATGATGGTGACCTGGCGGTACTGGTGGTGTTGGAGGTGAGATAAATAGGCTGGTAGTGGTGATGGTGACTGCTGGTGTAAATGAGACGGTGGTGGTGATGGGCTGGTAGTGGTGATGGTGACTGCTGGTGTAAATGACACGGTGGTGGTGAGTGTATGGGCTGGTAGTGGTGATGGTGACTGCTGGTGTAAATGACACGGTGGTGGTGAGTGTGATGGGCTGGTAGTGGTGATGGTGACTGCTGGTGTAAATGACACGGTGGTGGTGAGGTGATGGGCTGGTAGTGTGATGGTGACTCTGGTGTAAATGAACGGTGGTGGTGATGGGCTGGTAGTGGTGATGGTGACTGCTGGTGTAAATGAACGGTGGTGGTGGGTGATGGGCTGGTAGTGTGATGGTGACTGCTGGTGTAAATGACACGGTGGTGGTGATGGGCTGGTAGTGGTGATGGTGACTGCTGGTGTAAATGACACGGTGGGTGAGTGTGATGGGCTGGTAGTGGTGATGGTGACTGCTGGTGTAAATGACACGGTGGTGGTGATGGTGATGGGCTGGTAATGGTGACTTCTGGTGTAAATGAGACGGTGGTGGTGATGGTGATAGCTATATAGTGATGGTGAATCTGGTTTAGGAGCGAGGTGCTGGGACGATGATCCAAGAACACTCCTTCTGGTGAACTACAGGTGGTGAGCCGAATTTTTCTCCCTAATACTCTAGCTGTGCTACTTCCATTCCTTGTCAGTGGCTACAGTTTCCTGGTCTCCTGTTGACTGGCAAAGTCCAGGTCTCCTGTTGACTGGCAAAGTCCAGGTCTCCTGTTGACTGGCAAAGTCCAGGTCTCCTGTTAACTGGCAAAGTCCAGGTCTCCTGTTGACTGGCAAAGTCCAGGTCTCCTGTTGACTGGCAAAGTCCAGGTCTCCTGTTGACTGGCAAAGTCCAGGTCTCCTGTTAACTGGCAAAGTCCAGGTCTCCTGTTGACTGACAAAGTCCAGGTCTCCTGTTGAGTAGCAGAGCAGTACCTACCTAACAACACAGGAGTCATATGGTCCCATTGTCTACGTGTCCTCATGTCTGTGTCATTCTTCAGGTCACCATGTGTCACTCACCTCACTCTCCACCTATATATACTGTCTCTCTCATCCTCTGTATGTTAGAAGTGATCAGGGTCCCAGGACCGAAACGTTTTCTAATAAATATGTGCTAGTGTTTGCTCACCTGTATTTTTGAACCAACTAGTCGGTATCTATTAGCAAGGTTTATACTACTCCCTTTCTTCATGTAGTGGCCCTCTTTAGCACTGCTCCACAGTGCTGTGCAAACTTCATTTTCGTGGCAACTTGTTGAGTACTGGTGTTGCATAGACAACTGAGTACTGGTGTTGCATAGACAACTGAGTACTGGTGTTGCATAGACAACTGAGTACTGGTGTTGCATGGACAACTGAGCACTGGTGTTGCATGGACAACTGAGTACTGGTGTTGCATGGACAACTGAGTACTGGTGTTGCATGGACAACTGAGTACTGGTGTTGCATAGACAACTGAGTACTGGTGTTGCATAGACAACTGTTGAGTTCAAGGCAGTGCCTTGGTGTCCATTATACTCAGTGTTAAAAGCATATTTATTCTCAGCAACATTTATCTACATTACAATGTTCGTCATGATAATTTTGATGTGTCATCGTTAACATATTTATCGTTTTAAAAACTATTGCTGGAAACAGCATTGATATATATATATATATATATATATATATATATATATATATATATATATATATATATATATATAAATGCAGTTTCCTGCTATACTTCTTTTTAAAATGTTGATGATGACACAATGATGTGTCAATGCTTATGATACATATTGTGTCATGAGCTGCATTAAGTTCTTTAAAGAACATTCACCCATCACAAGGCTCACAGAGGGAAAATTCCTAGGAATCCACCTTGACAGTAGTCTTAAATTCCAAACACACATCCAACAAATTTCCAAGAAAATCTCAAGGACAGTAGGTATATTATCTAAGATACGCTATTATGTGCCTCAACCAGCTCTCATTGCACTATGTCATTCTCTTATCTACCCTTATCTCACCTATGGAATCTGTGCATGGGGCTCAACAACATTAAATCACCTTAGACCACTCATAACCCAGCAAAAGGCTGCAGTCAGAATGATAACAAATTCCCACTCTAGACAGCATACTCCACCTATATTCAGAACCTTAAAACTACTCACCATAAAAAATATTCATACCTATTCATGTGCCTTCTACATACATAAAACTCTACATGCTAATATCAACCCTGCGCTCAGAATTTTCCTCAACAACTTTAATAGGTCCCACGAACATGACACAAGACACAGATCACTATTTGACATACCCAGAGTCCATACTAACCAATGTAAAAATTCTATGCACATAAAGGGCCCCAGAATCTGGAATTCATTACCAGTAAATATCAAGTTAACCTTGTCGGAAAATCAATTCAAGACTCTTCTCAAAAATCACCTACTCACCCTATACTAAATACTCATACTGTAACAAACTTCCAAACCCAATATTATTTTACTTAAGAAGATCTCAATTTGATATGTTCATCCTCCTTAACACTTGTTGCAATTTCATATCATCATATTGTCATTTAAAATCTTATAGTATCATTTTCTTAATTTGAAATAAAATATATATCTAGATGAAACTCTAAAAACTATTTCTAGTATTGTTATTATACTAGTATAGCATCAACATACTGTAATTTGAAATAAATTCTACAACTAGATTAAACTCAACCAATTTCTCTTGTATTGTCTTTTAATAGTATGTATAACCATTTAATAATTTAAATAATACAGAACTAGAATAAACTCAATCAATTTCTTTAGCATTAAGTACTTAGTGAATAAGTCTCTAGAATAAACTGCCCCTAATGCCATGGCATGCCAGTGGCTCTCCTTGCATTACAGTTTTATAATTGTTTTATAATTGTAACTACCAATAACATTGTACACTTGTAACATGCATTGAAATAAAAATTATTATTATTATTATTATTATTATTATTATTATTATTATTATTATTATATATATTAGTGAGTCGTCATTGTCGCCTGTGAAAGCACACAGACAAGTGCTGTTGCCAGGTAAACAATAGTGTCACAATACCGTCAGTGGAACAGTTAAGCAGACACCCTCCCCCCCTCTGCACTCTGGTGCAGCGCAGGTGTCTGCTGTGAGCTGTTGCCAGGTCCTTCCAGCGATGCTAGTTCCAGGGCCGTGGAGTCGGCACATAAAATCTCAGACTCCACAACCCTGGCTAGTTCTATTACGTTTTCTATCACGCTTTTCAGGGGAGACGACACTCTTTGTTTTCATCATGTATTTAACTGCTTACTCTTTTTGTTCCCAAGTATCGCCTCGTTCATCCCTTTTTCCTGAGTATCACCTCGTTTATCCCTTTTTCCCAAGTATCGCTCCGTTCATTCCTTTTCCCAAATACAGTGGTACCCCGGTTTTCGTCAATAATTCGTTCCAGAATGCTGTTTGAGTGCCGTTACCGAACGAATTTGTTCCCATAAGGACAAATGTAAATTAGATTAGTCCGTTTCAGACCCCCAAAAATACACTTACAAAAACACTTACAAAAATACACTTACATAATTGTTCGAGTTGGAAGCTGTACGAAATCCGGGGTACTACTGTACCTCTTTTGAAGGCAAAATTCCTAGCACTCCAAATTCCCTGCCTATGTACGGGCTTCCCCCCCCCCTAGCCTTCACTACATATTTCCGAAAAAACGACCTTTTTTTTTCATTCAATTTCTAGGATTGCAGATCTGGTTTTCTTTTGTTGGAAAAGTTATCGAACTTTTATTCTCTGTATTACCTTCAAAGTACTTCACTATTTTGGCTTTAATTGTATTATTCCTCTTGAAGATGAAGAATTAACACACGTGCTGTATCAGGGTAGCTTTATTTGTTGACGTTTCGCCAACCAGTGGCTTTATCAGTACAATACAAGAAGTAGATACTAAAGATGAGGTGGTCAGTCCCTCAGTTTTGGAGGTGGTGAAGAGCAGCGTAGTCTTGAAGAGTCTGAAGCACAGGCAGTAAGACTGTCGCTTATATACTGGCGTCAGGTGAGGGACGTAGCAGACGAAGACATTGTCACTGGTATTATATACCATTCATATATAACAGAGAAGAACGGTGGAAGATGCGGAGGAGTTTGAGGTTATCAGTGCCTCGGTGTTGGAGGTGGTGAAGAGCGCCGTATACGGTGCGCCTCAACAACTCCAGTAATTACTAAAGCTACAGATATGCTTGAGTGTGGAAGATGGACTCTGTTGGAAGAGGTAAACTGTAGGGTTCATGGAGACTGTTTACCCGTTTGCATTACTGTTGTTACTGTACTTCCTCCTTATTACTACTAACACTGCTGCGCTACTACTTATACTAATACCACTACTGTTTCTACCTCCACTACTACTACTACTACTGCCCCCGTTCCATCTTCTGGCCTTTGCTGCCTTTTTCTCGCTCAGTTGTGTTCTGACGAGGGACTGATTACATCGTCTTGACATCTCTACTGCTGCTGCCGCCTCCTGGACTTGACTGAAGAAGCCTACTGTGTAGGCGAAATGTTTCCCAATAAAGATACCTGACTGTTGCACATGTGTCTTATCAACTTATCGGTGTTGCATATCCTTATATTCTTTGAATACCTTATACCTTTGAAGAGTTTCGAGAGTTTATCTACTCTCTGAGCCCGGCCATGGGCCAGGCTCGTCTGGTGCTTGCCTGGTCAACTAGGCTGTTGCTGCTGGAGGCCCGCTGCCCCACATATGCATCACAGCCTGGTTGATCTGGCACCTGGTGAAGATACTTGTCCAGTCTCCTCTTGAAGGCTTCTACACTGGTTCCAGCCGTGTTTCGGATATCTTCTGGTAAGATGTTGAATAGTCTTGGACCCCGGATGTTAATACAGTATTGTCCCCACCGCACCCCTGCTCCTCATTCACAGGAACATCGTCCTTGACAAAGGCTACTTGACAAAGGCTACTTGACAAAGGCTATCCTCCACTCCAGAGAGTACATATTAAGGACTTTGAGGCATTCCCAGTAATCTAAATGCTTTACTAGCTCTATGTGAGCCGTAAACGATCTCTGTATTTGTTCCAGCTCTGATATTGCTCCAGGGTGAGGGACTGATTACCTCAAACTTCCTCTGATCTTCACTATTCTTCTTTGTCCTGGACTGATGAAGCCACTGTGTGGCGAAACGTTTCAACAATAAAGATACCCAAGTGTTGCACATGTGTCTAGTTTATCAAGTTGCTTAGCTACAATTACGTTGGGGACACAGCTCCTGGGCCCATGATGTGCCTCTGTAATTTAAAAAACTATCACCCACACCATGGGTTGGTGGGATTCATAATATATTTAACTGAACTTTCTAAAAAATCTACTAAACATCAAAAAAAAGTATTCCCTTGGACTCCTACATAGAGTGCCAGACCAGCAAGGTTGTGTTGGCTATGCAGACCTGCACGCCGCTGGCAGCAACAGTCTGGATGAGCAGGCAGTCAACACTAAAGCTTGCCGGGCTCTGGCAGTAGAATAACTCTCGATATCAGTTAGAGGCACGTCACAGAGCGTCTAAACCTGTTTACTCTGGTCTGTTTTAGTCTCCTATTTATTTAACGTTCTCGGATTTAGGGAATTTCAATTTTTCGTTCGTGTTTTTCTGAATTTTGTGAAAAAAAAACAGGAAACTTTTCTAATCCTATTCCTCGCTATTTTAGTTGAACCCTTTTTGTGTTTATCTTTTTTTTGTCATATTCTTTATTAAAATAACTTTATTTTAGTAATATAACTAAGTTTACCTCGTTAGTAATAAACTTAACCTTGTTAGTAATATAAAGATGGTTGTAATCATAACCATAATTTTTAAGGGAGGTGGAGGGGTAAGCCGGTGGAAGGACTCGGTCATATGACCAAAAAAAGGCTCCAGCTGCGGGTCATTATGTCACTAAGACCCGCGTCAGGAAACACTTGTCCTGTTTCCTGACAAACCTTACCTAACCTATTTTTGCTTTATTAGTAATATTAACTTTATTAAAATAACCGTTTACCACACTAATATAACTTATTACAATAAATGTTCAGCGTGTTAACATAAACATACGCTGTATGTTAATAATTTATTAACGTTTTTATTAGCCTAACTGTTTACCGTTTTCAATTTATTGTTTACTGTTTAAAAAAATTATTACCGTATTACAGTTGTTTTACCGTATTAAAAGAACTGTTGCCGAATTAATGCCGCCGAATATGAAAGAAAATTCTAAAGTTAATATATATATATATATATATATATATATATATGTCGTGCCGATTAGGTAAAACTTGCGATTTTGGCTTAAATAGCAACGCTCACCTTGCCATATAAGACAAGTGAAAATTTGTGTATGCAATAATTTCGCCAAAATCATTCTGAACCATTGTGTTTGTTTATTATTAAATTAATGTTAACGTATCTAAAATATATTTAGTTGGGTTAGGCTAAATTAAATTGCGCTTGTTGTAATAAGGTTAGGTAGGTTTTCAAAGTTTCTCTTGGTGCAAAATTATAAATTCTTACATTAACATAAATGAAAAAAATATATCTTTGAACGTATAAGAGAAAATTTTAGAAAGGACTTGTATATTGTGTGGTCTTTTGAGGCGGGACAGTGTGTTGTGGGGTCGAATCCTGGCCTGCCGCAGTTTGATAAATGATAATCTCCTCCAGCTAGTAAGTACAGCATCCGGGCAAGAATGCTGAGTTACGTTTGTTAGGCTAGGTTAAGTTAGGTTGGTTACGTGAAATTCTTTTGTGTTTGGTTTTCTAACTTGGTTGTTACGTTAGGTTAGATTCGTGTTTAGCTAGATTGGTTAATATAGATTCGATTGTTAGGTTAGATTAGCTGTTTTAAATTAGTTTGTTAATCTCGTAAAGTAGGCTGTAGAAATAGACCTTTCTAGTTGTTCAGGTCTGTTAGGCTGGATGAGTTAGGTTAAATTGTATCATGCACAATAACCTTATATAGGTTAGTTGATTAGATAAGTGATTATGCTAGTTGGTTAGATTATGTTAGATTGTTTTCATAGGTGTGTGTGCGCGTGCGTGTGCGCTCTGGCTACGCAGGGTTGAACCAGTAACGTCTGTCTTATCAGAAAGGCACAGGATGTTGACTGTGTAATACTTGGGAACTTTTCAAGTCTGTGAGTGTGTGTGCGTATATATATATATATATATATATATATATATATATATATATATATATAATATTATGCACATAATCCCTCGCAAATAAACCTCTTATGGAAATTTTATGATAAAAAATCTAGCTGAGCATAAGCGTATTGTTGCCTAAATGCGTAAAATCGCATAGGATAAAAACATATATTTATTGAGTGACTAAAATGTAGTTTAAAATATATGTTTCAAACCTTGTAGCTGATTTTTTTTTTTTTTTGGGGGGGGAGGGTGAAATTAAGAGGTTAACTGGGAAACTGAAATATGTGTGAAGGTGGTTTAATAAATGAAAGCTGATTGGTAGATCCAGTTCTTGAAGCTGATTGGCTGATTTAAGAAAGAAATGGCGCTGGAGATGATGTTCCCCAGGTTACGGACCAGATGTGTTCTTGATGTTTCAAGAATTGTGCTCCTTGTATTTCAGCTTAGATTCCAGTTGTGTTTCAGCTTAGATACCAGTTATGTTTCAGCTTAAATACCAGTTGTGTTTCATTTTGCACACGAGTGGGGTGCAAAGCATAATACAATCGTTGTAGGTGGTAGTAGTAGTAGTAGTACTTGTGGTAGTAGTAGCAGTACTTGTGATAGTAGTAGCAGTACTTGTGGTAGTAGCAGTAGTACTTGTGGCAGTAGTTGTAGTACTTGTGGTAATAGTAGTGGTAGCAGCTGTGTGATGGCGGGTGTTATTGTTTTAAGGAGAGTTCTTGCCAATACTTCAGAGATGATGAAGCTGTAGTTATTCTGTTTGATTGTGTTAGAAATAGTGATTAATGATAATTCAAGGTATTGACGGCTACGGAAATTGTGTTCTTTAAGCGTCGTCGAATTTCACCGGGTGGTTGGTGGAATTGCGGTGTTGTACGCAGGCGTTGTTCAAGTTATCGTTCATATATGTATTAATGTGTTCAGTGAGACGTGTTTCGTTCATTGAGATGTAGCCAGCTGACTCAGTGGATAACGTGCTGGCCTGGAGTTTTACGACTCACTCGCCGCGAGTTCAATCCCCACCCGTGGTATGGTTTCATTGAGATGTGTTTCGAGGTTACATGGTGTTTCACCTACGTATATTCTGTCACAGCCGCCACAGGGGATAGTATAAACCCCTGCGTTATTTGGTTCAATGTACTGGTTGCGATGATGACTAGTGTTAGTTTAAGAACATAATGAAAGAACACTGCAGCAGGCCTATTGACACATACTAGGCAGGTCTTTCTCAACCCAGTTTCAACACTACCCAAGGAATAAACTTTGATAACCATATTAACTCATGTGCGAGTACTTTAGAGACGTTGGTGTTAGTGCGTGGAGAATTGATCTGAAGGGCTCTTTTCTTGCAGTCTTTGATGAAAAATGGAAGGAAAATGTAGATCAGTTAAGGTTTGGTGTATGAACACTCCTCGTCAAGAAACTCTGGACTGTATATTCGGTATTATGCTCTTGGGAAAATCCAGTGATGCTGCATCTTCTGGTCTTAGTTTCTTGACTGGAACAAAAGTGTGCGAGATCGTTTTTGTTTGTAGGTTTCTTGTAAACTTGAAACCTGAGAGTGCTATCTGCTTTCTGAATGAGGACGTCTAGGAAAGGTAGCTTGTCATTGCACTCATATAGTAGGCATGTCACAGGCATGTCACAGATGTCGCAGGCATGTTACGCCTGTGACATGCCTGTGATCTAGGTGGCCACTTTCTTGAAGTATTTTGAAGAGCGATTTTTTGTAGGTAAAATAGGAGTTTAAAAGGTGAAAATATTGCTAGGAAAAACAGCAGTTGTTGGAGAGTTGAAAAGCTTCGTTGCTCACGTAAAAAAACAACTTTGGAAAAAAAGGTTCTTGGTTAAAAGGCTAAAAGTGTAATGAGGAAAAGTGGGACACAACTTGGAATGGTGTGAGAGAGAGAGAGAGAGAGATGGGAGGGAGGGAGGGATGGGGGAGAAGAGAGGAGAGGAGAGCGAGCAACTGGGGTAATTACTGCCTGGGCTGCCTTAAAGGGGAGGCTTCCGACCCTGTCACCCAGCCACCTGATCACCACCATCACCACCACCACCCACCTGATCACCACCACTCACCTCATCACCACCAGGATTTCATTACCAACGTTATTTGATCACCTGATTACCAACCACCAGCATACCTCCACCTGGTCACCACCAGTCATTAGCGGTAAGGGATGGAATATCTTAATGGGAGATTCAGAGTAGTCAGCAGGGATCAGTGTTAGGACCGCTGCTGTTAGTAAAGCAAGTCTGTTACTTACCAGCACATAACGTAACGAAGTAACACTGCTGTAGGCCTACTGGCCCATGTTGATGATTAAGACAGTTGGGTATCTTTATTGCTGAAACGTTTCGCCCATACTGTGGACTTTATCAAGACACAAACAGATCTACCTGGGCGAAAAGTACATGAGTATTTATAGTGTGGAGAGTCAGGTGGAGAATGTTGGGTAGGTTGGATCTTAGACATTTTATTGTGGCAACGTTTCGCTTGACAAAGCTCCTGGAGAGCGAAACGTTGCTACAATAAAATGTCACATTAGTTGGACTTGATAAATTAGACACATGTGCAGCACTTGGGTAACTTTATTGAGGAAACGTTTCGCCACACAGTGGCTTCATCAGTCCATACAAAGAATGATGAAGATCAGAAGGAGTTTGAGGTAATCAGTCACTCAGAATGGAGTCGATGTAATCAGTCCATCAATCTTGAAAAGAATACAGCATATGCACGAAGAAGTGGCTTATATAGTGTAGACAGGTGAGGTGAAGCAGTGGTAGGCGGTATCACAGTGGACACATCCACATGTGGAAGTAGGTCATGTCTAAAGGTTAGGCAAGTGAAGAATTCCCAGGCCGAGGGGACTGATTACCTCAAACTTCTTCTGATCTTCACCATTCTCAAGTTTTCCCTGATATAGTACTCAGGTTCACCACTGTGTAAGTGTTAACTCAGTAAAATCTGCCAGTTTAGAAATAGTGTTTGAGGTGGTCAGTCCCTCAGCCTTCGACAGTATTTAAGACTCCATTCTCATACTTCAGCTTCATATCGTTCCAGACCATGGAGCTGAACTATCCTCCAAGCTAAGGGACTGACTACCTCAAATGCTATTTCTCCAAGGTTGATGATGGACTGATTACATCACCTTTACTTCGGCACTATACCTGCTGCTGCTGCTGTATTAAGAAGCCTACTGTGTGGGCAAAACTGTTGCACATGTGTCTTATTCATCAGTATTATACAAGAGTCATCTTTGAGGTCACAGGATAAATACTGAACTAAGTGTTAGTTCTCTAGGTCAGAAAGGAGCGTGTGTTCTGACTCTAGAAGTCACCATGTGATGTGTAAGGGGCAGCATCTGACACATATAAATATTGAACTAAGTGTTAGTTAACAAGACACATGTGCAACTCAGGCCACATTTTTATTGTGCAGGATCCAGGAAAAAAAAGGTCACTTAAAATAAGTCACAATTTTGGCTTGGAAAAAAAAGTCATTGGAAAAGTCACAGCCTAATCTAACCTAAATAAAATGTGACTTTTTTCCAGTGACTTTTTTTCCAGTGACCTTTTTTCCAGTGACCTTTTTTCCAGTGACCTTTTTTCCAGTGACCTTTTTTCCAGTGACATTTTTTCCAGTGACTTTTTTCCAGTGACTTTTTTTCCAATAACTTTTTTCCAGTGACTTTTCCTAGCCAAAATTGTGACTTATTTTGCGACCTTTTTTTCCCTGTGACTTTTTTTTCCGGTGACCTTTTTCCTAACCAAAATTGTGACTTATTTTCAGACTTTTTTCCCTGTGACTTATTTCCGGGCACCATTGTGGCAACGTTTCGCTCTCCAGGAACTCTGTCAAGCCGATAGAAACAGTACAAGAACACAAAGATTATATATTATAATTATTATTACATATTTAACTAAACATATACCCCTCAAGGGGGGTTCCTTGACGCTGGTGAGGGGCTCTTGATCTAGGGAACTGGATCTGTGCTCCAGTTCCCTGAGTTAAGCATGAATACCTTCCATCCCCTCCCCCTCCACCTAGGCACTGTATAATCCCTACGGATTTATCGCTTTCCAGAATAATAATAATAACAATAATAATAATTAATAATAATAACTAATAATAATAATAATAACAGTTATAATAACAATAATAATAATAATAATAATAATAATAATAACATTAATAATAAGGATAATAATAATAACAGTAATAATAATAATAATAATAATGATAATAATAATAATAAGTAAGCAAGTAAGCAAAAGCCGAGTGTGTAAACAAACTTTTATAACAGTAAGGTCCCAAGCAATAAATATGCAAATATTTCTGCGTAGACCAATTCAGGACGATTTAATGGTCTTTCAGCTCCAGGAAGACCAATAGTCCAGACAAATACAGTTTCAGGAGACCTGAAGAACGGGACACTTGTGCGGTCTTTGGGAAGCCAGTGGCTTCTTCAGTCCAACCAGTGGCTTTATCAGTACAAGGACGTAATGTGAAGAATGTAGACCTGTATACAAAGAATGAGGTAATCAGTCCCTCGGTCTGCAGTCAGATGTGTTCGGGGGAATGAAGAAAGTATTTTAGGTTTGATAGGAAAGAGGGGATGGTAGTAGCTCTAATTCCTCTGATCAAGAGCCCTTCATCAGCATGAAAGAGAAATAAGAGTAAAGTGAAGAGGCTGGAGGCTGGTGAGTGACGCTGCTAGTCTGTGTCAGCAACAAGTGTCTCTCTCTCTCTCTCTCTTTCTCTCTCTCTCTCTCTCTCTCTCTCTCTCTCTCTCTCTCTCTCTCTCTCTCTCTCTCTCTCTCTCTCTTTCCTCTTTTCCACACCTCATCACTCTCCTTCCATATCTTTCTCTCTTCCTCACTCTCCCTACTTCACTCTCCCTTCTCCATTCTCCACTCTCCTCTCCCTTCTCCACTCTCTCTTTCTCCACTCCCTTCTCCAATCTCCCTTCACTCTCCCATCTCCAATCTCCCTTCACTCTCCCTCTCCCCCACTCTCCCTCTCTTCTACTCCCCAGCCTCCCTCTCCCCACTCCCCCACAACTTCAATAAACGTTGCTGGGGGGTAAAATATTCCCTATATGAGGAAATAGTGTTAGTAAAGCGAGCAATCACGACCATTACGGGGAAAAACTGACGCTGGTGGGGAAATTACTGGGCAGAGTAGAAACTTGTTGGGGGAAATTGCCAGGGAAATTAAGGGATCAGAGGAAAAATTATTAGGCAAATTACTATACAGGGAAAAATCCCTGTGGGGTAAATTATACGGAAAAATCCATGTGGGGTAAATTATACGGAAAAATCCCTGTGGGGTAAATTTCTTGGACAGGGAAAAAATAGTTGCAAGTGAGGAAATTACGGGGCAGGGAAAAATCGTGGTTGGGGGAATTACGGGGGTATACCTTTAAAGTATTCCAGGGGTCAACGCCCTCGTGGCCAGGTCCATAACCAGGCTTATCCAGCGTCTATTGGTAATCCCCCCTTATGTATGCTGGGAGGCAGTTGAACAGTCTTGGGCCCTTGACACTTATTGTGCTGTCTCTTAGTGTACTCATGACGCCTCTGCTTTTCATTGGGGTAAATGTTGCACCGCCTGCCGAGTCTTGCTTTCATAGAGAGTGATTTTAGTGTGTAGATTTGGGACTAGTCAATCTAGGATTTTCCGAGTGTATATTATCATGTATCTTTTTCGCCTGCGTTCCAGGGAGTATAGGTCGAGGGACTTCAACCGTTCCCAGTAATTTAGGTGCTTTATTGTACTTATACATTCTGTGAAAGTTTCCTGTATATTCTCCAGGTCTTCAATTTCGTCTGCCTTTAAAAAGGCCGTTAGTTAGTGTACAGCAATAGAGAGAACAGGCGATTTGGAGAGAATCATCAAGGGCTTGGCGTCCCTAGTTTTGAAGGTTCTCATTATCCATCCTATCATTTTTCTGGCAGATGTGGTAGATACATTGTTGTGATCTTTGAAAGTGAGATTATCTGACATAACCACTCCCAGGTCCTTCACATTAGTTTCTCGCTTTATTGTGATTGGAATTTGTTTTATACTCCGATACAGTTTATATTCCCTCGAGTTTTCCATAACATTGTAATTGAAGTTTGTCTTCATTGAACTTCAAATTGTTTTCCGACGCTCATTTAAAGACTTAGTTGATGTCCGCGTGGAGATTTGCAGCGACCTCGATGGATGTCGCTGGTATAGTCTGGTATAGTCACCAGAGGAGGACACGGTGCTGTGGCTTACATCTCTATGTCAGTTACAAGAATGAGAAACAGGATGGGGGGAGTAAATCAAAATATTTGAGGGGAAACTTGGCGGGAGTAACAAGAAAAAAATACAGGAAGTATTAATAGGGAAAATTGCTGGGATTAATAGGGAAAATTGCTGGGATTAACAGGAAAATTGCTGGTATTAGTAAACATTGCTGGGATTAATAGGGGAAAAATTGCTGTGATTAATAGGGAAAATGGTAGGATTAATAGGGGAAATTGGGCAGGTTTGGGGAAAAATATAATAAATAGGGAAAATCCTACTAAAAACATAGGAAGTAGACTTTAAATGTTGACGGAGACGAATATGTTGAGTTTTCCCTAAAATGCTTCCCTGCTAGGGGAAAAAATGACAAGGACAGGGAATTTACCCTGACTGGCTAATTGCGTTGTAGGATGCATCGCCTCACTCCCAGTACTGAATGTGCGGTGCAGGGAATTAATGTCCCCGGGCAGGGAAGTTTTGTACTGCTAGGGAAATTATCGGGAAAAAACCCAAATGAAAACAGGTGAATGGTCCGATAAAGTGTTCATTTGGTATAGAGGTTCACACATAGGATTCAGTTGTGGGGTTCAACTGGTATAGAGGTTCACACATAGGATTCAGTCGTGGGGTTCAACTCGTATAGAGGTTCACACATATGATTCAGTTGTGGGGTTCAACTGGTATAGAGGTTCACACATAGGGTTCAGTTGTGGGGTTCAACTGGTAGAGGTTCACACATAGGGTTCAGTTGTGGGGTTCAACTAGACGTGGTTCACAAACAACAAAGAACGTCTAATTACTAAAATTTGAATGTGTGCTGAGGTGTGCGTGCATATACCTAGGTGTGTTGTATGCATTGAGATGCACGAACCTAGGTGTATATACACTGATATGCACACACCTAGGTGTATATACACTGATATCCACACACCTAGGTGTATATACACTGATATGCACACCTAGGTGTATATACACTGATATGCACACACCTAGGTGTATATTTACTGATATGCACACACCTAGGTGTATATACACTGATATGCACACACCTAGGTGTATATACACTGATATGCACACACCTAGGTGTATATTTACTGATATGCACACACCTAGGTGTATATTTACTGATATGCACACACCTAGGTGTATATACACTGATATGCACACACCTAGGTGTATATGTACACACATAGGTTTATATACACTTATATATACACACCTAGGTGTATATACACTGATATGCACACACCTAGGTGTATATACACTGATATACACACACCTAGGTGTATATACACTGATATGCACACACCTAGGTGTATATACACCGATATGCACACACCTAGGTGTATATACACCGATATGCACACACCTAGGTGTATATACACTGGTATGAACACACCTAGGTGTATATACACTGACATGCACACACCTAGGTGTATATACACATACACACTTCAGCGTATATACCAAGTCTGTCAGGTAGAGACATTATTTCAGTTAAAAAATGACTGACCTTTCCAGTGACCTCAAATGTGACCTTGTTGCCTGTGCTGAGGCAACAGTGTTGCCTGTGCTGAGGCAACACTGTTGTCAGTACTGAGGCAACAGTGGTGCTGGTGCTGAGGCAAGTGTTGCCTGTGCTGAGGCAACAGTGTTGTCTGTGCTGAGGCAACAGTGTTGCCTGTGCTGAGGCAACAGTGTTGCCTGTGCTGAGGCAACAGTGGTGCTGGTGCTGAGGCAAGTGTTGCCTGTGCTGAGGCAACAGTGTTGCCTGTGCTGAGGCAACAGTGTTGCCTGTGCTGAGGCAACAGTGTTGCCTGTGCTGAGGCAACAGTGTTGCCTGTGCTGAGGCAACACTGTTGTCAGTACTGAGGCAACAGTGGTGCTGGTGCTGAGGCAAGTGTTGCCTGTGCTGAGGCAACAGTGTTGCCTGTGCTGAGGCAACACTGTTGTCAGTACTGAGGCAACAGTGGTGCTGGTGCTGAGGCAAGTGTTGCCTGTGCTGAGGCAACAGTGTTGCCTGTGCTGAGGCAACACTGTTGTCAGTACTGAGGCAACAGTGGTGCTGGTGCTGAGGCAAGTGTTGCCTGTGCTGAGGCAACAGTGTTGCCTGTGCTGAAGCAACAGTGTTGCCTGTGCTGAGGCAACAGTGGTGCTGGTGCTGAGGCAACAGTGTTGCCTGTGCTTAGGCAACAGTGTTGCCTGTGCTGAGGCAACAGTGTTGTCTGTGCTGAAGCAACAGTGTTGTCTGTGCTGAGGCAACAGTGTTGCCTGTGCTGAGGCAACACTGTTGTCAGTACTGAGGCAACAGTGTTGTCAGTACTGAGGCAACAGTGGTGCTGGTGCTGAGGCAACAGTGTTGCCTGTGCTGAAGCAACAGTGTTGCCTGTGCTGAGGCAACAGTGTTGCCTGTGCTGAGGCAACAGTGTTGCCTGTGCTGAGGCAACAGTGTTGTCTGTGCTGAGGCAACACTGTTGCCTGTGCTGAAGCAACACTGTTGCCTGTGCTGAGGCAACAGTGATGCCTGTGCTGAGGCAACAGTGTTGCCTGTGCTGAGGCAACAGTGGTGCTGGTGCTGAGGCAACAGTGGTGCTGGTGCTGAGGCAACAGTGTTGTCAGTACTGAGGCAACAGTGTTGCCTGTGCTGAGGCAACAGTGTTGCCTGTGCTGAGGCAACAGTGTTGCCTGTGCTGAGGCAACACTGTTGCCTGTGCTGAGGCAACAGTGTTGTCAGTACTGAGGCAACAGTGTTGCCTGTGCTGAGGCAACAGTGTTGCCTGTGCTGAGACAACAGTGTTGCCTGTGCTGAGGCAACAGTGTTGCCTGTACTGAGGCAACACTGTTGTCAGTACTGAGGCAACAGTGGTGTTGGTGCTGAGGCAACAGTGTTGCCTGTGCTGAGGCAACACTGTTGTCAGTACTGAGGCAACAGTGGTGCTGGTGCTGAGGCAACAGTTGCTGGTACTGAGTCAACAGTGTACTGGTACTGAGGCAACAGTGTTGCTGGTGCTGAGTCAAGAGTGTACTGGTACTGACGCAACAGTTGCTGGTACTGAGGCAACAGTGTACTGGTACTGAGGCAACAGTGTTACTGGTACTGAGTCAACAATGTACTGGTACTGAGGCAACAGTGTTGCTGGTGCTGAGTCAAGAGTGTACTGGTACTGACGCAACAGTTGCTTGTACTGAGGCAACAGTGTACTGGTACTGACGCAACAGTTGCTGGTGCTGAGGCAACAGTGTACTGATGCTGAGGTAACAGTGTACTGATGCTGAGGCAACATTGTTTCTGGTGCTGAGGCAACAGTGTTGCTGGTGCTGAGGCAACAGTGTTGCTGGTGCTGAGGCAACAGTGTACTGGTGCTGAAGCAATAGTGTACTGGTGCTGAGGCAACAGTGTTGCCTGGGCTGAGGCAACAGTGTACTGGTGCTGAGGCAACAGTGTACTGGTGCTGAGGCAACAGTGTTGCTAGTGCTGAGGCAGCAGTGTTGCTGGTGCTGAGGCAACAGTGTACTGGTGCTAAGGTAACAGTGTACTGGTGCTGAGGCAACAGTGTTACTGGTGCTGAGGCAACAGTGTTCTGGTGCTGAGGCACCAGTGTTGCTTGTGCTGAGGCAACATTGTTGCTGGTGCTGAGGCAACAGTGTTGCTGGTGCTGAGGCAAAGTGTTGTGGTGCTGAGGCGCATGTCTTGTGCTGATGCAACAGTGTACGGGTGCTGAGGCAACAGTGTTGCTGGTGCTGAGGCAACAGTGTACTGGTGCTGAGGCAACAGTGTTGCTGGTGCTGAGGCAATAGTGTACTGGTGCTGAGGCAACAGTGTTGCTGGTGTTGAGGCAACAGTGTACTGGTGCTGAGGCAACAGTGTACTGGTGCTGAGGCAATAGTGTAATGGTGCTGAGGCAACAGTGTACTGGTGCTGAGGCAACAGTGTACTGGTGCTGAGGCAACAGTGTTGCTGGTGCTGAGGCAACAGTGTACTAGTGCTGAGGCAACAGTGTACTGGTGCTGAGGCAACAGTATTGCTAGTGCTGAGGCAACAGTTTTGCTTGTGCTGAGGCAACAGTGTTGCTGGTGCTGAGACAACAGTGTTGCTGGTGCTGAGTCAACAGTGTACTGGTGCTGAGGCAAAAGTGTACTGTTGCTGAGGCAACAGTGTACTGGTGCTGAGGCAACAGTGTTGCTGGTGCTGAGGCAAAAGTGTATTGGTGCTGTGGCAACAGTGTTGCTTGTGCTGAGGCAACAGTGTTGCTGGTGCTGAGGCAAGCAGTGTACTGGTGCTGAGGCAAGCAGTGTACTGGTGCTGAGGCAACAGTGTACTGGTGCTGAGGCAACAGTGTACTGGTGCTGAGGCAACAGTGTTGCTTGTGCTGGGGCAACAGTGTACTGGTGCTGTGGCAACAGTGTTGCTTGTGCTGAGGCAACAGTGTTGCTGGTGCTGAGGCAACAGTGTACTGGTGCTGAGGCAACAGTGTTGTTGGTGCTGAGGCAACAGTGTTGCTGGTGCTGAGGCAACAGTGTTGCTGGTGCTGAGGCAACAGTGTACTGGTGCTGAGGCAACAGTGTTGCTGGTGCTGAGGCAACAGTGTTGCTGGTGCTGAGGCAACAGTGTTGCTGGTGCTGAGGCAACAGTGTTGCTGGTGCTGAGGCAGCAGTGTTGCTGGTGCTGAGGCAGCAGTGTTGCTGGTGCTGAGGCAACAGTGTTGCTGGTGCTGAGGCAACAGTGTTGCTGGTGCTGAGGCAACAGTGTTGCTGGTGCTGAGGCAACAGTGTTGCTGGTGCTGAGGCAACAGTGTTGCTGGTGCTGAGGCAACAGTGTTGCTGGTGCTGAGGCAACAGTGTTGCTGGTGCTGAGGCAACAGTGTTGCTGGTGCTGAGGCAACAGTGTTGCTGGTGCTGAGGCAACAGTGTTGCTGGTGCTGAGGCAACAGTGTTGCTGGTGCTGAGGCAACAGTGTTGCTGGTGCTGAGGCAACAGTGTTGCTGGTGCTGAGGCAACAGTGTTGCTGAGGCAACAGTGTTGCTGGTGCAGGTGGACTAACTAATCACTTTAGATGGTAAACTCAGCAAATTGGTCATCACTAACTTGCTCAAAGTGACGAGAAAATTCAGTGATTTGTCACTATCACGTCGGTGTGTGTGTGTGTGCGTGTGTGTGTGTGTGGGTGTGTATGTGTGTGTGTACGTGTGTGTGTGTGTGGGTGTGTATGTGTGTGTGTGTGCGTGCGTGTGTTTATTCTTGCAGTCACTCGTTATATTGTGATTTCTTCCATATATATATATATATATATATATATATATATATATATATATATATATATATATATATATATATATATATATATATATATATATATATATATAGTAGCTTGTGTGGCAGTGTGTTCAGTGTAAGCAGTGAAGTTACGGTGGGGACATCTTGCACAAGATGTGATATTCCCTTATTTTGGGAACTTTATCTTTCTTTCAAAAGCTTCCAATACTCTGTGTAAATGTTAAGAAGAATACATTTAGCTCTACGCTCACATAACAAACCTCATGACCCACCGCGAAATAAACCATGTCAATTATTTACGCTTTTTTCAGACGGGATGGTGTCGCCTATCCTGCCTGGATCTATCCACACAGGTACGCCCAGGCCACGACTCGTTGCTGGTCGTTTGTTGCAGTCTCTTGTGCCTGCCTAGCACCTACTGTAACTTACTAGTGTTCCTAACACCAAGTGCAGACCTTGTTTGTTGTGATTCACCTCTACAATACTGTCTTGTTCATTGTAACACTATTGTCTTGTTCATTGTAACACTATTGTCTTGTTCATTGTAACACTATTGTCTTGTTAATTGTAACACTATTGTCTTGTTCATTGTAACACTATTGTCTTGTTCATTGTAACACTACTGTCTTGTTCATTGTAACACTACTGTCTTGTTCATTGTAGCACTATTGTCTTGTTCATTGTAACACTATTGTCTTGTTCATTGTAACACTATTGTCTTGTTCATTGTAACACTATTGTCTTGTTCATTGTAGCACTACTGTCTTGTTCATTGTAACACTATTGTCTTGTTCATTGTAACACTATTGTCTTGTTCATTGTAACACTATTGTCTTGTTCATTGTAACACTATTGTCTTGTTCATTGTAACACTATTGTCTTGTTCATTGTAACACTATTGTCTTGTTCATTGTAGCACTATTGTCTTGTTCATTGTAACACTATTGTCTTGTTCATTGTAACACTATTGTCTTGTTCATTGTAACACTATTGTCTTGTTCATTGTAACACTATTGTCTTGTTCATTGTAACACTATTGTCTTGTTCATTGTAGCACTACTGTCTTGTTCATTGTAACACTATTGTCTTGTTCATTGTAACACTATTGTCTTGTTCATTGTAACACTATTGTCTTGTTCATTGTAACACTATTGTCTTTTATTGTAACACTATTGTCGTTCATTGTAACACTATTGTCTTGTTCATTGTAACACTATTGTCTTGTTCATTGTAACACTATTGTCTTGTTCATTGTAACACTATTGTCTTGTTCATTGTAACACTATTGTCTTGTTCATTGTAACACTATTGTCTTGTTCATTGTAACACTACTTGTCTTGTTCATTGTAACACTACTTGTTCTTGTTATTGCTTATTAACACTATTGTCTTGTTCATTGTACATTTGTCTTGTTCATTGAACACTACTTGTCTTGTTCATTGTAACACTATTGTCTTGTTCATTGTAACACTATTCTGTTCATTAAAACATTGTCTTGTTCATTGTAACACTATTGTCTTGTTCATTGTAACACTACTGTCTTGTTCATTGTAACACTATTGTCTTGTTCATTGTAACACTATTGTCTTGTTCATTGTAACACTATTGTCTTGTTCATTGTAACACTATTGTCTTGTTCATTGTAACACTATTGTCTTGTTCATTGTAACACTACTGTCTTGTTCATTGTAACACTATTGTCTTGTTCATTGTAACACTATTGTCTTGTTCATTGTAACACTATTGTCTTGTTCATTGTAACACTATTGTCTTGTTCATTGTAACACTATTGTCTTGTTCATTGTAACACTACTGTCTTGTTCATTGTAACACTATTGTCTTGTTCATTGTAACACTATTGTCTTGTTCATTGTAACACTACTGCCTTGTTCATTGTAACACTATTGTCTTGTTCATTGTAACACTACTGTCTTGTTCATTGTAACACTACTGTCTTGTTCATTGTAACACTATTGTCTTGTTCATTGTAACACTACTGCCTTGTTCATTGTAACACTACTGTCTTGTTCATTGTAACACTACTGTCTTGTTCATTGTAACACTACTGTCTTGTTCATTGTAACACTACTGTCTTGTTCATTGTAACACTACTGTCTTGTTCATTGTAACACTACTGTCTTGTTCATTGTAACACTACTGTCTTGTTCATTGTAACACTACTGTCTTGTTCATTGTAACACTAATTTCTTGTTCATTGTAACACTACTGTCTTGTTCATTGTAACACTACTGTCTTGTTCATGGTAACACTATTGTTCATTGTAACACTATTGTTTTGTTCATTGTAACACTACTGTCTTGCTCATTGTAACACTACTGTCTTGTTCATTGTAACACTACTGTCTTGTTCATTGTAACACTACTGTCTTGTTCATTGTAACACTACTGTCTTGTTCATTGTAACACTACTGTCTTGTTCATTGTAACACTACTGTCTTGTTCATTGTAACACTACTGTCTTGTTCATTGTAACACTACTGTCTTGTTCATTGTAACACTACTGTCATGTTCTTGTTAACACTACTTTCTTGTTCATTGTAACACTACTGTCTTGTTCATTGTAACACTCTCCTTGTTCATTGTAACACTACTGCCTTGTTCATTGTAACACTCTGCTTGTTCATTGTAACACTACTGTCTTGTTCATTTAACACTACTGTCTTGTTCATTGTAACACTCTGTCTTGTTCATTGTAACACTACTGCTTGTTCATTGTAACACTACTGCCTTGTTCATTGTAACACTACTGTCTTGTTCATGTAACACTATCTGTCTTGTTCATTGAACACTACTGTCTTGTTCATTGTAACACACTGTCTTGTTCATTGTAACACTACTGTCTTGTTCATTGTAACACTACTGTCTTGTTCATTGTAACACTTCTGTCTTGTTCATTGTAACACTACTGTCTTGTTCTTGTAACACTACTGTCTTGTTCATTGTAACACTACTGTCTTGTTCATTGTAACACTACTGTCTTGTTCATTGTAACACTACTGTTTTGTTCATTGTAACACTACTGTCTTGTTCATTGTACACTCTGTCTTGTTCATTGTAACACTACTGTTTTGTTCATTGTAACACTCTGTCTTGTTCATTGTAACACTACTGTCTTATTCATTGTAACACTACTGTCTTGTTCATTGTAACACTACTGTCTTGTTCATTGTAACACTAATTCTTGTTCATTGTAACACTGTCTTGTTCATTGTAACACTATTTCTTGTTCATTGTAACACTACGTCTGTTCATTGTAACACTACTGTCTTGTTCATTGTAACACTACTTCTTGTTCATTGTACATATTTCTTGTTCATTGTAACACTACAGTCTTGTTCATTGTAACACTACTGTCTTGTTCATTGTAACACTACTGTCTTGCTCATTGTAACACTACTGTTTTGTTCATTGTAACACTACTGTCTTGTTCATGGTAACACTATTGTTTTGTTCATTGTAACACTATTGTTTTGTTCATTGTAACACTACTGTCTTGCTCATTGTAACACTACTGTCTTGTTCATTGTAACACTACGTTTGTTCTTGTAACACTCTGTTTTGTTCATTGTAACACTATTGTCTTGTTCATGGTAACACTATTGTTTGTTCATTGTAACACTTGTCTTGTTCATTGTAACACTACTGTCTTGCTCATGTAACACTTTTTTGTTCATTGTAACACTATTGTCTTGTTCATGGTAACACTATTGTTTTGTTCATGGTAACACTATTGTTTTGTTCATGGTAACACTACTGTCTTGTTCATTGTAACACTACTGTCTTGCTCATTGTAACACTACTGTCTTGTTCATTGTAACACTACTGTCTTGCTCATTGTAACGCTACTGTCTTGTACCTTGTAACACACACACTTCTGTCTTGCCTTGTAACACACTGTCTTGCCCTTTGTAACACTGTCTTGGTCCTTGTAACACACTGTCTTGCCCCTTGTAACACTGTCTTGGTCCTTGTAACACACTGTCTTCCTCCTTGTAACACACTGTCTTGCCCCTTGTAACACTGTTTTGCCTTGTAACACACTGTCTTGCCCCTTGTAACACTGTCTTGCCCTGTAACACACAATATTTCCCCCTGTAACACACTGTCTTGCCATGTATCACAGTCTTGCCCCTTGAAACACACAGTCTTGCCCCCTGTAACACATTGTCTTGCCCTGTAACACACTATCTTACCCTGTAAAATACTGTCTTACCCTGTAACACACTGTCCTGCTCTGTAACAAACCGTATTGCCCTGTAACACACTGTCTTGCCCTGTAAAATATTATCTTGCCCTGTAACAATGTCTTCCCTGTAACACATAGTCTTGCCCCTTGTAACACACTGTCTTGTCCTGTAACACACTGTATTGCCCCTTGTAACACACTATCTTGCCCTGTAACACATTGTCTTGCCCCTTGTAACACACTGTCTTGCCCTGTAACACTATCTTGCCTCGTAACACATAGTCTTACCCTTTGAAACACACTGTTTGCCCTGAAACACGGTTCCTCCCTTGTAACACACTGTTCCCCTTTTGTAACACACTGTCTTGCCCCTCGTAATGCATCGTCTTGCCCCTTGTAACACACTGTCTTGCCCTGTAACACACTGTTTTGCCCCTTGTAACACACTGTCTTGCCCTGTAACACACCTCTTGCCCCTTGTAACACACTGTCTTGCCCTGTAACTCAGTCTTGTCCTGTAACACGCTGTCTTGCCCCTGTAACACACTGTCTTGCCCCTGTAACACACTGTCTTGCCCCTTGTAACACACTGTCTTGCCCTGTAACACTGTCTTGCCCCTTGTAACAGTCACAATGTTTAGTAAGTAATAAATTAGTTATCTCATGTGTTGCATCAACAGTTCAATGTGTTTCTCCACGATCTCTCATGAATTGCAACACAAACTCTATGTATTGCGGTTTTTCTGTGTTCTGCTTATTTTCTAATGGACTGCAACACCAATTTTGTGTTTTTTGTTTTTCTGTTTGTTTACTGGATTGATTTTGTGGATTCCAACACCGACTTAAGGATTATTAAACCTTAATCTTGTGGAATTATTTTTTCATCATTGTAATTGACTCTTTTTTAGTGTGTGTGTTTGTTTATTAGTTTGTGTTTATGGATTGGATCACCAACTGGATGTTTGTTTCTTCTTCCAATCACAGAACGGGAGGGACTCGAACCTGTGCCAGACGATCCCAGATACTTGGCAGGGTTCGAGGCTCACACACACACACACATTGGGTCTGTCTTATGAAGAAAGGTTGAGGGAAATAGGACTAACAACACTGGAGGAAAGAAGGGTCAGAGGAGACATGATAACGACATACAAAATACTGCGGGGAATTGACAAGGTAGACAGTGACAGGATGTTCCAGAGAGGGAACACAGAAACAAGGGGACACAACTGGAAGCTGAAGACTCAGATGAGTCAAAGGGATGTTAGGAAGCATTTCTTCAGCCACAGAGTAGTCAGGAAGTGGAATAGTCTAGAGAAACATATAGTGGAGGCAGAACCCATACATAGTTTTAAGACAAGGTATGATAAAGCTCATGGAGCAGGGAGAGCAGAGACCCAGTAGCGGACAGCGAAGAGGCGGGGCCAGGAGCTGAGTCTCGACCCCTGCAACCACAATTAGGTGAGTACAATTAGGTGAGTACAATTAGGTGAGTACACCCGTTCTGTGATTTGTGTTGCAGTCGCGTTACTGTGATTCCCTGAACCATCTTCAGTGTGTTGTTTTGAGTATGTGTTTTATTTTTATTATGATGCCTCTTTGTCTGTTTTCTCCCCGCTGGAGCATATTTGACAACACAGTAAGTGTCAGGGGCCCAAGACTGTTCAACTGCTTCCCAACATACATAAGGGGGATTACCAATAGACCTCCGGCTGTCATCAAGAGGGAGCTGGACAGATACCTAAAGTCATAAGTACCTGACCAGCCAGACTGTGGTTCGTACGTCGGTTTACGTGCGGCCAGCAGTGACAGCCTGGTTTATCCTGATCCACCGCGAGGCCTGGTCATGGATCGGACCGCGGGGGCGTTGACCCCCGAACCCCCCTCCAGGTATACTCCCCCTCTCATCCCCTTTAACATAATTAAAATTCCCCGGATATGATACGTACGACGGGGTGGTGTGGGAGAGATCATTTATGATGTAAGAAATGGTAAATTAGACACATATGCAACACTTTGGTATCTTTATTGAGGAAACGTTTCGCCACACAGTGGCTTCATCAGTCCATACAAAGGAGAATCGTGAAGAACAGGAGGGCCTGACAACCTCACACTCCTCCTGTTCTTCACGATTCTCCTTTGTATGGACTGATGAAGCCACTGTGTGGCGAAACGTTTCCTCAATAAAGATATCCAAGTGTTGCATATGTGTCTAATTTACCAACTCGTCGGTTCTCTGAACCATTCATTCACATGATGTAAGAAATACTGTATAACATAAATGAGCCTGGATCATGGCCGGGCTCCGGGAGGAGAAAGACTCTAGGAACTCATCAAAGGTATAAAAGTTCACAGTACTGATAAATAGACAAATTAGACACAGGTGCAAGACCTGGATATCTTGATTGGTATTAAAGATAACTGTAGGTGGTGGACGTGTGTTGTTGTTTACTGTATGTGTTAACGTTAAGTGCTTGTACACTGTATGTGTTAACGTTAAGTGCTTGTACACTGTATGTGTTAACGTTAAGTGTTTGTACACTGTATGTGTTAACGTTAAGTGCTTGTACACTGTATGTGTTAACGTTAAGTGCTTGTACACTGTATGTGTTAACGTTAAGTGTTTGTACACTGTATGTGTTAACGTTAAGTGTTTGTACACTGTATGTGTTAACTTGAAAAAAACACTTGAGTTTATGATAGTGGGATTGTAGTCGTCTTCAAGTGGACATACCAGGAGATATTCATCGCTGATGAACATATGTACCTCTGTGTATGTACACCTAGGGATATATATATATATATATATATATATATATGCAAAAAGATCACAGTAAATAGGTGATATCAAAATATGCAAGAAAACCACTATGAAAATAGAAGAATTCAAGGTTCGTGACTACTCACATTATCAAGGAACTATGATAATGTGAGTAGTCACGAAAGCGCTTGGAATTCTTCTATTTTTTCATAGTGGTTTTCTTGCATATATATATATGTGTGTGTGTGTGTGTGTATAATGTCGTGTCGAATAGGTAAAACTGGTCAGTTAGCAAGAACTCATTTAAAATTAAGTCCTTTCTAAAAAAAATTCTCTTATACCTTTAAAAATATAATTTTTTCATCTATGTTAATATAAAAATTAATAATTTTGTACCAAAAGAACCTTAGAAAACTTACCTAACCTTATTATATCAAGCGCAATTTAATTTAGTCTAATTCAACTAAATATATTTTATATAAGTTTACAATAAATTAATAATAAACAAACATAATGAAATTATTTTTTTCGTTAGGTTCAGAATGATTTTTGCGAAATTATTGCATACACAAATTTCTCTTGCCTTATTCGGCAAGAAGAAAGATTGAAGACCCTTAAATTACATTCACTTGTAAGACGAAGAATGAGGGGAGACATGATCGAGGTATACAAGTGGAAAATGGGTATTAACAAAGGGGATATAAAAAAAAGTCTTGAGGATATCTCTCCAAGAGAGAACCCGCAATAATGGATTCAAATTAGATAAGTTTAGGTTTAGAAAGGATATAGGAAAGTATGTATTAGTTTGGAAATAGGGTAGTTGATGAGTGGAACAGTCTGCCTAGTAGGGTTATTGAAGCTAGGACCTTGGGTAGTTTCAAATTTAGGTTGGATAAATTCATGAGTGAGAGGGGTTGGATTTGAGTGGGACTCGCACATGAGTAAATAGAATTATCAAAGCTTATTTCTTGGGTAGCATTGAAAATTGGGTTGACCAACTATTCTGCTAGTGGGATGGATTGTAAGGACCTGCCTAGTATGGGCCAACAGGCCTGCTGCAGTGTTCCTCCTTTCTTATGTTCTTATGTTCTTAAGATTGTTGCTATTTAGGCTAAAATCGCAAGTTTTGGCCCGCCTCATGGTGAGCGAAAACCACATGACGCTCTAACCCACAGGACCACGCAATACTACAAGAATCAAGCATCCAGCAGAGCTAGATGTTTTACCTTGGTCCGAGGACATACGGTGGTGTGGGTGGTGTACTAGCCTCCACGAGCAGTATTTTATAT
This sequence comes from Cherax destructor, assembly GCA_009830355.1. Taxonomy (NCBI): domain Eukaryota; kingdom Metazoa; phylum Arthropoda; class Malacostraca; order Decapoda; family Parastacidae; genus Cherax; species Cherax destructor. The sequence continues at coordinate 67,599 of WNWK01000787.1, forward strand.
TATTGTAACCACGAACAAGTGGTATTGAATCAATACCAATTGCGTGGTCCTGTGGGTTAGAGCGTCATGTGGTTTTCGCTCACCATGAGGCGGGCCAAAACAACATGGGTTCGAATCCTCAGCTAGTAGCAGTGTTGTTATTGATTCAATACCACTCGTTCGTGGTTACAATAATATATATATATATAATATATATATATATATATATATATATATATATATATATATATATATATATATATATATATATATATATATATATATATGTGTGTGTGTCCTGCCTAATAGGTGAAACTGGTCAATTAGCAAGTACTCATTTAAAATTAAGTCCTTTCTAAAATTTTCTTTTATACGTTCAAAGATATATTTTTTTCATTTATGTTAATGTAAGAATTTATAATTTTGTACCAAGAGAAACTTTGAAAACCTACCTAACCTTATTACAACAAGCGCAATTTAATTTAGCCTAACCCAACTAAATATATTTTAGATACGTTAACATTAATTTAATAATAAACAAACACAATGAAATATATTTTTTTCGTTATGTTCAGAATGATTTTGGCGAAATTATTGCATACACAAATTTTCACTTGTCTTATATGGCAAGGTGAGCGTTGCTATTTAAGCCAAAATCGCAAGTTTTACCTAATCAATCCATTACCTGACTCTTTCTTCTACTTCAGCTCTTCCTCTCACCGGCTATTCTTCTTCTGTCCCCACTTTCCCCTCGCCCCTAGTGGGTCCTTACCTGAGAGTCTGAACTGAACTTACCTAATCGGCACGACATATATATATATATATGTCGTGCCGATTAGGTAAAACTTGCGATTTTGGCCTAAATAGCAACGCTCACCTTGCCATATAAGACAAGTGAAAATTTGTGTATGCAATAATTTCGCCAAAATCATTCTGAACATAATGAAAAAAATATATTTCATTGTGTTTGTTTATTATTAAATTAATGTTAACGTATCTAAAATATATTTAGTTGGGTTAGGGTAAATTAAATTGCGCTTGTTGTAATAAGGTTAGGTAGGTTTTCAAAGTTTCTCTTGGTACAAAATTATAAATTCTTACATTAACATAAATGAAAAAAATATATCTTTAAACGTATAAGAGAAAACTTTAGATAGGACTTAATTTTAGATGAGTTCTTGTAATTGACAGTTTTACCTAATCGCACGACATATATATATATATATATATATATATATATATGTCGTGCCGATTAGGTAAAACTTGCGATTTTGGCTTAAATAGCAACACTCACCTTGCCATATAAGACAAGTGAAAATTTGTGTATGCAATAATTTCGCCAAAATCATTCTGAACATAACGAAAAAAATATATTTCATTGTGTTTGTTTATTATTAAATTAATGTTAACGTATCTAAAATATATTTAGTTGGGTTAGGCTAAATTAAATTGCGCTTGTTGTAATAAGGTTAGGTAGGTTTTCAATGTTTCTCTTGGTACAAAATTATAAATTTTTACATTAACATAAATGACAAAAATATATCTTCAAGCGTATAAGAGAAATTTTTAGAAAGGATTTAATTTTAGATGAGTTCTTGCCAATTGACCAGTTTTTACCTAATCGGCACGACATATATATATATATATATATATATATATATATATATATATATATATATATATATTATCACACTTGGTAGTAAAGAGCAAACCAATGGGCTGCGATATCTGTATTAGATTCAGTGATATCGTTGTTTTGAAGGGCACCAGAGGCGCAGTCAATACCTCGCGTCCTCAAAGGGCACCATTGAAGCATATTGGCAATCATGAAATGTTACCCCTCGTCTCCCCTCTCCCTCTTCCTTCCTTCCTTGCTTGCCCTTCTTCTTTCCATCCCTTCCCTGCCCTCAGGTGGTCTGGATGATTAGGACGGACCGGATGATTACACTGGCTTACACTGAATTCGTTTCGTGTAGGTTTGGTGTGTAAGATTGGTTTGGTGTGTAAGATTGGTCTGGTGTGTAAGATTGGTCTGGTGTGGAAGATTAGTCTAGTATGTAAGATTGGTCTGGTGTGGAAGATTAGTCTGGTGTGGAAGATTGGTCTGGTGTGGAAGATTGGTCTGGTGTGGAAGATTGGTCTGCTCCGTAAGATTGGTCTGCTCCGTAAGATTGGTCTGGCCCGTAAGACTGGGTTGAAGTAGACAATTGAATTGCTTTGTAAGATTGGCTTGTTCCTGGTTTGACGACATTTGGTGGCTGTACCTGTCTAGTTGTGTCTGCATGGGTCGAGTCACGGCTCCCGGCCTGTACGCGAGGGACGAGGACTGCGGTGTTTCTTTACTTTTTCATGGTTGTTTGATGCTGGAGAGGGGTAAGAGGGAGAGCATAGGAGAGGGAGAAGAGGGGGGGCATAGGGGAGACGACACTAATATTTTCTCATAATAATATAACAAGTTATCTCTGGTTGTGTCATCAGTGTTAAACAGTGCTCTTAAATAACAAAAAAGGCACAATACCGTGACTGGAACAATACACACACAACCCGCACATATAAAAGAGAGGAGCTTACGACGACGTTTCGGCCCGACTTGGACCATTTACAAAGTCACACTAACACACAGAGACAGAGGAAGGGTATTTATAGGCAGGCAGACAGGGGAGGGTACAAGAGAGTGGGGAAATGTATACTACTACCACTACTACCACTACTCCTACATTTCCCCACTCTCTTGTACCCTCCCTGTCTGCCTGCCTATAAATACCCTTCCTCTGTCTCTGTGTGTTAGTGTGACTTTGTAAATGGTCCAAGTCGGGCCGAAACGTCGTCGTAAGCTCTCTTTATATGTGCGGGTTGTGTGTGTAGTGCTCTTAATAACGTCACCATTAACGCCAAAAGACCTAACAAGCTCCATTGATCTCCACGCATAACCAGGGGATTTTAGCCAATATTCTCCCAGTTTTAAGTCGAGGTTTAACGAGTTTGAGACCCTCCTCTTGGATTTTTAATGATGGTTCAATGTGGTTGAGTTTAACGAAGTGCTGTGGGGTCGGTGAGTTGTTTTGCGAGTGGCTGCTTAGCGAGGTGTAAATAATTTGATGTTTAAGGTGTGAATAGTGATTGTGTGTGTGTCAAAGCACTATTCCATAGGTGTTTTGACACACACACTCCACCATGAGGATCCCTGGATAGTGAGGCTCTTCAACATCCAACATATGAGGCTCTTCAACATGCAACATATGAGGCTCTTCAACATGCAACATACTCTAATAGACTTGGAATACCAGGTAAACACTGAACCAAAGTCACCCCACACCCACATAGTAAGACCCGAATAAAAAGTTGAGGAAGGGAGGAAGTGAAGTTGAGGAAGGGAGGAAGTGAAGTCGAGGAAGGGAGGAAGTGAAGTTGAGGAAGGGATGAAGTGAAGTTGAGGAAGGGAGGAAGTGAAGTCGAGGAAGGGAGGAAGTGAAGTCGAGGAAGGGAGGAAGTGAAGTTGAGGAAGGGAAGAAGTGAAATTAAGGTGTCCCGTAACTCGATCGCTAGCGCACTCAGCTCACACACTGAGGTCCGGGGTTCGAATCTCCTCCGGTACGGCTAGAAAACATTAGGGACGTGTTTTCATAAGACACCTGCTGTCCCTGTCCCTGTTCACCCATCAGTTTAAAATGGGCACCTGGGTGTTAGTGGACTGGTGTGGGTCGCATCCTGGGACAAAACTGACCTAATTTGCGGGAAATGCTCAGCATAACAAGGGACTTTCTATATAGTAGTATGTCATTGATGTCAGCTATGGTCTGTATACCTTGTACATGTACTGGTTGTAAATATATTATTATTATTATTATTATTATTATTATTATTATGGATCAAAGCAAAGTGCGAGGTATTCACAAGAGTGTTGTCTTTGGAAGTGAGTGTAGTATAACACTGACATGTGCTGGAAGTGAGTGTAGTATAACACTGACATGTGCTGGAAGTGAGTGTAGTATAACACTGACATGTGCTGGAAGTGAGTGTAGTATAACACTGACATGTGCTGGAAGTGAGTGTAGTATAACACTGACATGTGCTGGAAGTGAGTGTAGTATAACACTGACATGTGCTGGAAGTGAGTGTTGTATAACACTGACATGTGCTGGAAGTGAGTGTAGTATAACACTGACATGTGCTGGAAGTGAGTGTAGTATAACACTGACATGTGCTGGAAGTGAGTGTAGTATAACACTGACATGTGCTGGAAGTGAGTGTAGTATAACACTGACATGTGCTGGAAGTGAGTGTAGTATAACACTGACATGTGCTGAAGTGTGTATAACTGACATGTATAGTGGTTTTAACACTGACATGTGCTGAAGTGAGTGTAGTATAACACTTGACATGTGCTGAAGTGAGTGTAGTATAACACTGACATGTGCTGGAAGTGAGTGTAGTATAACACTTGACATGTGCTGGAAGTGAGTGTAGTATAACACTGACATGTGCTGGAAGTGAGTGTAGTATAACACTGACATGTGCTGGAAGTGAGTGTAGTATAACAGACTGACATGTGCTGGAAGTGAGTGTAGTATAACACTTGACATGTGCTGGAAGTGAGTGTAGTATAACATGACATGTGCTGAAGTGAGTGTAAATATAAGAGTTGACATGTGCTGGAAGTGAGTGTAGTATAACACTGACATGTGCTGGAAGTGAGTGTAGTATAACACTGACATGTGCTGGAAGTGAGTGTAGTATAACACTGACATGTGCTGGAAGTGAGTGTAGTATAACACTGACATGTGCTGGAAGTGAGTGTAGTATAACACTGACATGTGCTGGAAGTGAGTGTAGTATAAACTGACATGTGCTGGAAGTGAGTGTAGTATAACACTGACATGTGCTGGAAGTGAGTGTAGTATAACACTGACATGTGCTGAAGTGAGTGTAGTATAACACTGACATGTGCTGGAAGTGAGTGTAGTATAACACTGACATGTGCTGGAAGTGAGTGTAGTATAACAGCTTGACATGTGCTGGAAGTGAGTGTAGTATAAAACTGACATGTGCTGGAAGTGAGTGTAGTATAACACTTGACATGTGCTGGAAGTGAGTGTGTATAACACTGACATGTGCTGTGAAGTGGGAGTGTAGTATAACACTGACATGTGCTGGAAGTGAGTGTGTATAACACTGACATGTGCTGGAAGTGAGTGTAGTATAACACTGACATGTGCTGGAAGTGAGTGTAGTATAACACTGACATGTGCTGGAAGTGAGTGTAGTATAACACTGACATGTGCTGGAAGTGATGTGTATAACACTGACATGTGCTGGAAGTGAGGTGTAAACACTGACATGCGATGTGTTAACACTGACATGTGCTGGAAGTGAGTGTGTATAACACTGACATGTGCTGGAAGTGAGTGTAGTATAACACTGACATGTGCTGGAAGTGAGTGTAGTATAACACTGACATGTGCTGGAAGTGAGTGTAGTATAACACTGACATGTGCTGAAGTGAGTGTAGTATAACACTGACATGTGCTGAAGTGAGTGTAGTATAACACTGACATGTGCTGGAAGTGAGTGTAGTATAACACTGACATGTGCTGGAAGTGAGTGTAGTATAACACTGACATGTGCTGGAAGTGAGTGTAGTATAACACTGACATGTGCTGAAGTGAGTGTAGTATAACACTGACATGTGCTGGAAGTGAGTGTAGTATAACACTGACATGTGCTGGAAGTGAGTGTAGTATAACACTGACATGTGCTGGAAGTGAGTGTAGTATAACACTGACATGTGCTGAAGTATGTATATACACTGACATGTGTGAAGTGAGTGTAGTATAACACTGACATGTGCTGGAAGTGAGTGTAGTATAACACTGACATGTGCTGAAGTGAGTGTAGTATAACACTGACATGTGCTGGAAGTGAGTGTGTATAAACTGACATGTGCTGAAGTGAGTGTAGTATAACACTGCATGTGCTGAAGTGAGTGTAGTATAACACTGACATGTGCTGAAGTGAGTGTATATACACTGACATGTGCTGAAGTGAGTGTGTATAACTGACATGTGCTGGAAGTGAGTGTAGTATAACACTGACATGTGGAAGTGAGTGTAGTATAACACTGACATGTGCTGAAGTGAGTGTGTATAACACTGACATGTGCTGGAAGTGAGGTAGTATAACACTGACATGTGCTGAAGTGAGTGTAGTATAACACTGACATGTGCTGAAGTGAGTGTAGTATAACACTGACATGTGCTGGAAGTGAGTGTGTATAACACTGACATGTGCTGAAGTGAGTGTAGTATAACACTGACATGTGCTGGAAGTGAGTGTTGTATAACACTGACATGTGCTGAAGTGAGTGTAGTATAAACTGACATGTCTGAAGTGAGTGTAGTATAACACTGACATGTGCTGGAAGTGAGTGTGTATAACACTGACATGTGCTGAAGTGAGTGTAGTATAACACTGACATGTGCTGGAAGTGAGTGTAGTATAACACTGACATGTGCTGGAAGTGAGTGTAGTATAACACTGACATGTGCTGGAAGTGAGTGTAGTATAACACTGACATGTGCTGGAAGTGAGTGTAGTATAACACTGACATGTGCTGGAAGTGAGTGTAGTATAACACTGACATGTGCTGGAAGTGAGTGTAGTATAACACTGACATGTGCTGGAAGTGAGTGTAGTATAACACTGACATGTGCTGAAGTGAGTGTATAACACTGACATGTGCTGGAAGTGAGTGTAGTATAACACTGACATGTGCTGGAAGTGAGTGTAGTATAACACTGACATGTGCTGGAAGTGAGTGTAGTATAACACTGACATGTGCTGGAAGTGAGTGTAGTATAACACTGACATGTGCTGGAAGTGAGTGTAGTATAACACTGACATGTGCTGGAAGTGAGTGTAGTATAACACTGACATGTGCTGGAAGTGAGTGTAGTATAACACTGACATGTGCTGGAAGTGAGTGTAGTATAACACTGACATGTGCTGGAAGTGAGTGTAGTATAACACTGACAGTGCTGGAAGTGAGTGTAGTATAACACTGACATGTGCTGGAAGTGAGTGTAGTATAACACTGACATGTGCTGGAAGTGAGTGTAGTATAACACTGACATGTGCTGGAAGTGAGTGTAGTATAACACTGACATGTGCTGGAAGTGAGTGTAGTATAACACTGACATGTGCTGGAAGTGAGTGTAGTATAACACTGACATGTGCTGGAAGTGAGTGTAGTATAACACTGACATGTGCTGAAGTGAGTGTAGTATAACACTGACATGTGCTGGAAGTGAGTGTAGTATAACACTGACATGTGCTGAAGTGAGTGTAGTATAACACTGACATGTGCTGGAAGTGAGTGTAGTATAACACTGACATGTGCTGGAAGTGAGTGTAGTATAACACTGACATGTGCTGGAAGTGAGTGTGTATAACACTGACATGTGCTGGAAGTGAGTGTAGTATAACACTGACATGTGCTGGAAGTGAGTGTAGTATAACACTGACATGTGCTGGAAGTGAGTGTAGTATAACACTGACATGTGCTGGAAGTGAGTGTAGTATAACACTGACATGTGCTGGAAGTGAGTGTTGTATAACACTGACATGTGCTGGAAGTGAGTGTAGTATAACAGCTGACATGTGCTGGAAGTGAGTGTTGTATAACACTGACATGTGCTGGAAGTGAGTGTTGTATAACACTGACATGTGCTGGAATGAGTGTTGTATAACACTGACATGTGCTGGAAGTGAGTGTTGTATAACACTGACATGTGCTGGAAGTGAGTGTTGTATAACACTGACATGTGCTGGAACAACACAAATAAGGAAGGGATAACACTATTAAAGCCACGTGGTCACACTTCACGTGATAGACCACGTGGTCGCATGATAGACCACGTGATAGACCACGTGGTCGCATGATAGACCACGTGATAGACCACGTGGTCGCATGATAGACCACGTGATAGACCACGTGGTCGCATGATAGACCACGTGGTCGCATGATAGACCACGTGTTCACATGATAGACCACGTGGTCGCATGATAGACCACGTGATAGACCACGTGGTCGCATGATAGTCCACGTGGTTGCACGTCACGTGATAGACCACGTGGTCGCATGATAGACCACGTGATAGACACGTGGTCGATGATAGACCACGTGGTCGCTGATAGACCACTGATAGACCACGGTCACACTTCGGATAGACCACGTGGTCGCATGATAGACCACGTGATAACCACGGTCGCATGATAGTCCCGTGGTCGCAGATAGACCACGTGGTCGCATGATAGTACACGTGGTCGCTGATAGACCAGTGATAGATACGTGGTCGCATGATAGACCACGTGGTCGCATGATAGACCACGTGGTCACACGTCACGTGGTCAAAGGCAACATATGTGGTCACTTTAACAACATTCAACACGACACTTGGATAAAAGTGTATTTTTGTGCTAAGTGACAAAGGGATGTGGTGCGCGTGTGCGCGAGCGCATGCGGGTATTTTTAATAAATTAGCTTTAACTATGTTTAGTAATTAAAGTAATGTTCTATAATTAATGGGATTATATTGTGATATTGTTCCAGTGATTATTGTACATAATGGCAGCTGTCGCTTGACTAAATGACGGCTTTTATTCTTCCCGTGATTTATTGTTATGTGTGTGTTGTATGTGTGTGTTGTATGTGTGTGTGTGTGTGTGTGTGTGTGTGTGTATGTGTGTGTGTGTGTTGTATGTGTGTGTGTGTGTGTGTGTGTGTGTGTGTGTGTGTGTGTGTGTGTGTGTTGTGTGTGTGTTGTATGTGTGTCTGTGTGTGTGTTATGTGTGTGTGTGTGTGTGTTAGTGTGTGTTAGTGTGTGTATATATGTGTGTGTTGTATGTGTATGTGTGTGTGTGTGTGTGTGTGTGTGTGTGTGTTGTGTACTCAGCTAATTGTGGTTGCAAGGGGTCGATTCATAGTTCCTGGCCTCGCCTCTTCGCTGGTCGCTACTAGGTCCACACTCTGCTCCATGAGCTTTATCATACTTCTTCTTTAAACTATGTATGGATCCTGCCTCCACTACATCACTCTCCAGACTGTTCCACTTCCTGACAACTCTGTGACTGAAGAAATACTTCCTAACATCCCTGTGACCCATCTGAATTTTCAACTTCCAGTTGTGACCCCTTGTTACTGTGTCACGTCTCTGAAACATTCTGTCCCTGTCCACCTTGTCAATTCCTCTCAGTATTTTATGTTATCATGGACCTCTCCCCCCCCCCATCCTTCCTGTCCTCCAGTGTTGAGTTCCTTTAACCTCTCCTCGTAGGACAAATCCCTTAGCTCCGGGACTAGTCTTGTTCCAAAGCTTTGCACTTTCTCTAATTTCTTGACGTGTTTGGCCAGGTGTGGGTTCCATACTGGTGCTGCATACTCCAATATGGGTCTGTTGTACACGGTGTACAGTGTCTTGAATGACTCCTTAAATGTCGAAACGCTATTCTCAGGCGCCCGTATGCTGCAACAGTTATTTGGTTGATGTGCGCCTCAGGGGATTTGCTCATTATGGTGCTCACCCCAAATCCTTTTCCTTGAGTGAGTTTTGCAGCCTCTGATCTCCAAGGCTGTACTCCATCTGCGGTCTTCTTTGTCCTTCCTCAGACTTCATAACTGCATTTGCTGGGGTTAAATTCCAAGAGCCATTTGTCGGACCAGGCTTGCAGCCTGTCCAGATCCCCTTGTAGGCTACCTGATCCTCGTCCTCTTGTATTCTCATTAGTTTCACATCGTCTGCGAACAAGAACACCTCTATCTCTATTCCTTCCGTCATGTCATTCCTATATACAAGAAAGAGCACCGGACCTAGGACTGACCCTTGTGGAACTCCATTTGACACATGCACCCACAGTGACACCTCGTCTCGTACCGACACACTTTCCCTGCTATTCCTACCTGCTCCTCTAGCTTATCAACCAGTCTCTTATCTCATTATATCTGTTATCATTAATGCCATTATTTTTTAATCAGGATATCTAAGAGAGTTTTTTTATTTTGTATATGGTAATGTATGATTATTAAAGAGTGAATAAATGCGTTATGAATTATTTGACTATTTACAAATGCATCCTGTGTTGTTATTGCGATAAGTAAATAATGTGACGTGTTGAAGACACTCCAGTGCTAAGATGGTGTCACCATCCCAGCGTCTGGGAGCACAAGGATCGTAAGATGGCTCACATCCTCTAACTCAGGGGCCCCCAACTTGCGGCTCGCGGACCGCAAGTCACAATTCTAGGAAATGGATGCGGCCCCTCACATGAAATTTTCAATTCACTTTTATGTTGGTTACGAACTGCAGTGTCAAGAAAATCGTGCGTGTCTCATGACACATTTGACCATCACATGTGTCCGACTTGTGTGGGAAGGTTTAGCGTCTCTCCCTATTCATGAATCGACCCGACTGGGCGTGACTTGATTCTGCACGAACACTACACATCACAAATCATCAATCATAAATCATCACTACACATCACAAATCAACACTACACCTGGTGTGAATGGCTTTTTCAAATATTCCATTTGAAAAATGGAATGTGTTATTCCTGCTCCTCAATTATTTTGTCCTAGTCATTATGAGGTACAGTATCAAATGCCTTCTTGTAGTCCAAGAATATGCAGCCCACCCTATCCCACATTTTTTTTATTTTGTCATAGAACTCCAGCAGGCAACATTTCCAGTTTCTAAACCCGTGCCCAGCCTGGTTAATACTAATAATAATAATAATAATAATAATAATAATAATAGTTGACATCAATGAAATATTAATAGTCTTCAAGCATTCCACTATTCTCTCTTTATCTTCTGCATTACCTTACGTAATATTGATAAATTAGACACATGTGGGACACTTGGGTATCTTTACTGTGGAAACGTTTCGCCACACAGTGGCTTCATCAGTCCAATACAAAAAAGAATGGTGAAGATCAGGAGGAGATTGAGGTAATCAGTCCCATAGCCTGGAGTCGATGCCATTAATCCATTAATCTTGAAAAGTAGTATCAATACCACCACTACTACTACAGCAGTAGTATCAATACCACCACTACTACTACAGCAGTAGTATCAATACTACTACAGTAGTACTGGCAACAGTATTAATAATAAGTTGCTCAAATGAACGTATAGAGACTGATAAAGAACTTGTATTTTTTCAGGTACGTGTGCTGTGTATTCCTCGTCTTGTGTGAGTATGAGTTTGGCTGATCAGCCAGGCTGTTGGGACACTCATCTCGCAGCTCAGTCAGATGGAGAGGCAGCACAGCCTGGCTGATCAGGGGACTTCCCTTAGTCTTGTTTGAGTTTTCTCGTAGTTTGTATTGCATGTGGGTCATTGAGCTTGAGGCCTGGTGAAGGCTCGATCACCCGTACCTTAATCATCGAGGCTGTTGGGTAGGGTGATCGCTTGAAGAGCAAGTGGCTCTCTCTCTCTCTTTTACACAGGGTTTTACAAGGTTAGGTTAAGCTTCCTAACTTTATTTACAAACTAAGAGCTCTCTCTCTCTCTCTCTCTCTCTCTCTCTCTCTCTCTCTCTCTCTCTCTCTCTCTCTCTCTCTCTCTCTCTATCTCTATCTCTCTCTGCCCTTTTCATTTCTTATATCTTTCTTCCCTCTTCCTTTCCTCCTTCACACCTCTTACTTCTTGTATTTCCTATCCTTCTCTTTTCCTTATCTCCTTTACACGTCTTAGTTTCTTTCCTGTCCTGCTCCTCACCTTCTTCCTTTCCTTCCTCTTCCATCCCTTCCTCTACCAGGGAGATCATAAAGTAATAATGAAAATTACAACGAAAATTTGATTATATTTGAGGCGTCTTTAAGAAAAGAAAATGTTACTTAGAGAAATATAAAGATGCAAGTTTAAAGTAAACACGTGAAACAATATTGAGAGAGAGAGAGAGAGAGAGAGAGAGAGAGAGAGAGGAGAGAAAGTGTATGTGTGGAGATATATCATCAGCCTTGAAAGACACCTTTAACACCTGCATTACCTTTAAGGAAGGGAAGTACACCTTGATGCTAAGTTCCTCTCCCATTTTCTTATCCTGTCTTGTTTTCCCTTACCTTCACTTTCTCCTTACCATCACTTCCCCTCACCTTCACTTCCCCTCACCTTCACTTTCCCTCACCTTCACTTCCCTCTTACCTTCATTTCATCTCACCTTCACTTCCCCTCACCTTCACTTCCCCTCACCTTCACTTCCCCCTTACCTTTACTTCCCCTCCTCAGTCAGTCAAACACCTGTTAAAAAAGTATTCCCTTCAAGAATATATACACAGGTTTAGAGCAGGTGGCTCCTGTCTGTCCCAACTACTGGACCACTACGACAAGGTCCTGGATGCTCTTGAAGACAAACAGAATGCAAATGTTATATACACAGAATTTGCTAAAGCCTTTGACAAGTGTGACCATGGTGTAATTGCGCATTAAATGAGTGATTAAGGAATAACAGGAAAAGTTGGTAGAGGGATCTGTAATTTCCTAACAAATAGAACACAAAGAGTAGTAGTCAACAGAGTAACGTCTGAGGCGACTACAGTGAAAAGCTTTGTTCCACAAGGCACAGTACTCGTTCCCATTCTGTTCTTCCTCATATCTGACATAGACAGGGATATAAGCCACAGTGCCGTGTCTTCCTTTGCAGATGACACCCGAATTTGCATGACAGTGTCCACCGTTGAAGACACTGCAAGACTCCAAGCAGACATCAACCAAATCTTTAAATGGGCTCCAGAAAACAATATGAAGTTCAATGATGAGAAATTTCAATTATTTAGATATGGAAAATGTGAGGAAATTAAAAGCATATCGGAGTTTAAAACAAATTCCAACTACACAATAGAGCGAAAAACTAATTTAAAGGACCTGGGAGTGATCATGTCAGAGGATCTCACTTTCAAAGACCATAACATTGTATCAATCGCACCTGCTAGAAAAATGACAGGATGGATAATGAGAACCTTCAAAACCAGGGATGTCATGCTCATGATGACACTCTTCAGGTCGCTTGTTCTATCTAGGCTGGAATATTGCTGCACACTAACAGCACCTTTCAAGGCAGGTGAAATTGCTGACCTAGAAAATGTACAGAGGACCTTCACGGCACGCATAACTGCGATAAACCACCTCAATTACTGGGAACGCTTGAAGTTCCTCAACCTGTACTCCCTAGAACGCAGGCGGGAGAGATACATGAGGGATTAGTACCAAACTTTCACACGAAAATCACTCCCTATGAAAGCAAAAGACTCGGCAGACGATGCAACATCCCCTCAATGAAAAGCAGGGGTGCCACTAGCACGATAAGAGACAACACAATAAGTGTCAGGGGCCCAAGACTCTTCAACTGCCTCCAAGAATACATAAGGGGGATTACCAATAGACCCCTGGCTGTCTTCAAGGAAGCACTGGATAGGCACCTAAAGTCAGTACCTGACCAGCCGGGCTTTGGTTCGAACGTCAAGTTGCGTGCAGCCAGCAGTAACAGCCTGGTTGTTCAGCCCATGATCCACCATGAGGCCTGGTCAAAGACCGGGCCGCGGGGGCGTTGACTCCCGAAACCCTCTCCAGTTATACTCCAGGTATTATAAGTTTAGAGAAGTATTACCTTCAAGAATATATACATTACACTTCATTTAGCAGAGAATAAACATTAAATGTACATTTTGGAAGCAAATTGCCTAAAGTTATAACTTTCTGGTTGTTCTTCTCAGAAGAAAAGACATGAATATCAACTTAAGAAAGTTCCCTTCTACACCTTCCATCCATATCCAATTATGTGTCGGCAGACAGGTGGTTTGTGTCGGGAGACAGGTGGTTTGTGTCGGGAGACAGATGGTTTGTGTCGGGAGACAGATGGTTTGTGTCGGGAGTCAGGTGGTGAGTTTGTGTCGGGAGACAGATGGTTTGTGTCGGGAGACAGATGGTTTGTGTCGGGACAGGTGGTGAGTTTGTGTTGGGAGACAGGTGGTGAGTTTGTGTTGGGAGACAGGTGGTGAGTTTGTGTTGGGAGACAGGTGGTGAGTTTGTGTTGGGAGACAGGTGGTGAGTTTGTGTTGGGAGACAGGTGGTGAGTTTGTGTTGGGAGACAGGTGGTGAATTTGGCTCCAAATAAAATTGTGAATAAATATACAAATAAGAGGAACATGGGAGCGAGCAGCAGGTTACCACGACGTTTCGGTCTGAATGGAAATAAATGGTATAAAATACCGACACAGTGGAAAATTAAACACATAAGCAGTATAATGTGATCCTTTATTGACAACGTTTCGCCCACGCAGTGGCCTTTATCGAGTCACACGTAGATCTGTCTGTGACTCGATAAAGCCCACTGTGTGGGCGAAACGTTGTCAATAAAGGATCACATTATACTGCTTATGTGTTTATTTTTCCACGTTTCGGTCTGCCTTGGACCATTTACAGTCACACTAACATGAAAATTAGACACATCTGGGTACCTTTATTGTAGACGTTTCGCCCACCAGTGGCTTTATCAGTACAATAATGTGAAGGACTATAACCAAAAGATAATGTAATCAGTCGCTCAGCCTGGTGTCAGTCCCTCAGTCTGGTGTCAGACCCGCAGCCTGGTGTCAGACCCTCAGCCTGGTGTCAGTCCCTCAGCCTGGTGTCAGTCCCTCAGCTCTGGGTCAGTCTCAGTGGTTCGTCCCTCAGCCTGGTGTCAGTCCCTCAGCCTGGTGTCAGTCCCTCAGTCTGGTGTCAGTCCCTCAGCCTGGTGTCAGACCGCAGCCTGGTGTCAGTCCCTCAGTCTGTGTCAGTCCCCCAGCCGGTCAGTCCTCAGCCTGGTGTCAGTCCCTCAGTCTGGTGTCAGACCTCAGTCTGGTGTCAGTCCCTCAGTCTGGTGTCAGTCCCTCAGCCTGGTGTCAGTCCCTCAGTCTGGTGTCAGACCCGCAGCCTGGTGTCAGTCCCTCAGCCTGGTGTCAGTCCCTCAGTCTGGTGTCAGACCCGCAGCCTGGGTCCAGTCCCTCACCTGGAGTCCCTCCCTCGCCTGCGGTCGTCCCTCACCTGGGTCGTCCCTCAGCCTGGTCCGTCCTCAACCTGGGTCGTCCCTCAACCTGGTGTCCGTCCTCAACCTGGGTCCGTCCCTCAGCCTGGTGTCCGTCCTCAGCCTGGAGTCCGTCCCTCAGCCTGGGTCCCGTCCCTCAACCTGGGTCCGTCCTCACCTGGGTCGTCTCACTGGGTCCGTCCCTCAGCCTGGTCGTCCTCACCTGGGTCGTCCTCACCTGGGTCGTCCCTCACCTGGTGTCTCACCTGGTCCGTCCTCACCTGGGTCCGTCCTCACCTGGTCGTCCTCACCTGGGTCGTCCTCACCTGGGTCCCTCCCTGGCAACCTGGGTCCGTCCTCACCTGGGTCGTCCTCAGCCTGGGTCGTCCTCAACCTGGGTCCGTCCCTCACCTGGGTCCGTCCCAACCTGGTGTCGTCCCTCACCTGGGTCGTCCCTCACCTGGGTCCCGCCTCACCTGGTGCGTCCCTCACCTGGAGTCCAGCCTCACCTCGCCTGTCCACCTGGTCCCTCAGCCTGGGTCGTCCTCAGCCTGGGTCCCGTCCTCAACCTGGGTCCTCCGTCCTCACCTGGGTCCGTCCTCAGCCTGGGTCGTCCTCACCTGGGTCGTCCTCACCTGGTCGTCCTCAGCCTGGGTCAGTCCCTCACCTGGGTCGTCCCTCACCTGGGTCGTCCTCCCTTCACCTGCGGTCAGTCCTCAGCCTGAGCTCACCTGGTCCCTCAGCCTGGTGTCGTCCCTCGCCTGGTCGTCCTCACCTGGAGTCCCGTTCTCCACCTGGTTCGTCCCTCACCTGGAGTCGCCGTTCACCTCAGCCTGGTGCGTCCTCACCTGGTCGTCCTCAGCCTGGGTCCAGTCCCTCAGCCTGGGTCCGTCCTCACCTGGGTCGTCCCCAGCCTGGTCGTCCCTCAGCTGGGTCGTCCCAGCCTGGTCCGTCCCGACCTGGCCTCAGCCTGGTCGTCCCGTCACCTGGGTCGTCCCAACCTGGTGTCCCGTCCCCTGGAGTCCGTCAGCCTGGTCAGTCCTCAGCCTGGGTCGTCCTCAACCTGGAGTCGTCACCTGTCCGTCCTCAACCTGGGTCTCCCTCACCTGGAGTCCGTCCCCACCTGGGGCCGTCCCTCAACCTGGCCAGTCCCTGGTCATCCCTCAGCCTGGGTCCTCCTCAGCCTGGTGTCCTCCCTCACCTGGGTCAGTCCCTCAGCCTGGTTCCGTCCTCAGCCTGGGTCGTCCCTCACCTGGGTCCCGTCCTCACGTCCGTCTACCTGGGTCCAGTCCCTCAGCCTGGGTCCGTCCCTCAGCTGGGTCCGTCCCACCTGTCCGTCCTCCACTGGGTCGTCCAGCCTGGGGTCCTCACCTGGCTCAGCTGGCTCCACTGGGCGTCCACCGGTGTCTCACCTTCCACTGGTCAGTCTCCTGGGTCGTCCCCACGGTCCACTGGGTCGTCCACTGGTCGCCGCGGTCGTCTCTGGGTCGTCCACGGCTCGCTGGGCGTCTCCCTGGTCGTCTCCTGGGTCGTCCACCTGGGTGTCCCCTGGAGTCCGTCCCTCAGCCTGGTGTCCCGTCCCTCAGCCTGGGTCCGTCCCTCAGCCTGGGTCAGTCCCTCAACCTGGGTCCGTCCCTCAGCCTGGTGTCCCGTCCCTCAGCCTGGTGTCCGTCCCTCAACCTGGGTCCAGTCCCTCAACCTGGTGTCCGTCCCTCAACCTGGTGTCCGTCCCTCAGCCTGGTGTCGTCCTCAACCTGGAGTCGTCCTCACCTGGTGTCCGTCCCTCAGCCTGGGTCCGTCCTCAGCCTGGGTCCGTCCCTCAGCCTGGGTCGTCCCTCACCTGGGTCCAGTCCCTCAGCCTGGTGATCAGTCCCTCAGCCTGGTGTCCAGTCCCTCAACCTGGGTCAGTCCCTCAGCCTGGTGTCAGTCCCTCAGCCTGGTGTCAGTCCCTCAGCCTGGTGTCAGTCCCTCAGCCTGGTGTCAGTCCCTCAGCCTGGTGTCAGTCCCTCAGCCTGGTGTCAGTCCCTCAGCCTGGTGTCAGTCCTTCAGCCTGGTGTCAGTCCTTCAGCCTGGTGTCAGTCCCTCAGCCTGGTGTCAGTCCCTCAGCCTGGTGTCAGTCCCTCAGCCTGGTGTCAGTCCCTCAGCCTGGTGTCAGTCCCTCAGCCTGGTGTCAGTCCTTCAGCCTGGTGTCAGTCCCTCAGCCTGGTGTCAGTCCCTCAGCCTGGTGTCAGTCCCTCAGCCTGGTGGTCCAGCCTCAGCCTGGTGTCAGTCCCTCAGCCTGGTGTCAGCCCTCAGCCTGGTGTCAGTCCATAAAGCTGAACACCAGGCTGGCTGACTCCAGGCTGAGGCTGACACCAGGCTGAGACTGAGGCTGACACCAGGCTGAGCTGACCCAGGCCTGAGGCTGAGACTGACCAGGCTTAGGGACTGATTACCTCAAACTCTTCATTTTCTCTGCATTGGACAGAAAAAGTCATTGGCTTTTCTCTCTCTTCCCCTCTCCCTCTCGCCCTCTCCCCCTCTCTCCCTCCCTCTCCCTTCTATCTTTCTCTGCCTCCTTTCTCTCCCCCTCTCGTTTTCTCTTCTGCTTCCTCTCATCGTTTCTGCCTCTTTCTGGTCTCTGCTTTCTCTTCTCACTTCTGTTATTTCCTCCTCTTCCTCTCTTCTCTTTGCTGTCTCTTCTTTCTTGCCTCATCCTTCATATTCTTTTCCTTTTCCTTCATATTCTCTCCCTCTTCCTTCATAGCTTCACTCTTCCTTCACATCCTCTCCCTCTTTCTTCATATCCTCTCCCTCTTCCTTCATAGCTTCACTCTTCCTTCATATTCTCTCCCTCTTCCTTCATATCTTCACTCTTCCTTCACATCCTCTCCCTCTTCCTAATATCAGTATAAAAAATCTCTTGTTCCATCATAAAATAAAGTGTGTGAACATAAAGTGTGATCTGAGTCCTGAAAACTGTGCTGGGCCACTAAACTACGTTCTGGGCTCCTAAACCACTTTTTGGGCCCTGAACTACGTTCTGCATTCTGGGCTAAAACTACATTCTGGGCTAAACTACATTCTGAGGTAAAACTACATTCTGAACTCCTTAAAGTACATTCTGAACTCCTTAAAGTACATTCTGGACTCCTTAAAGTACATTCTGAACTCCTTAAAGTACATTCTGAACTCCTTAAAGTACATTCTGGACTCCTTAAAGTACATTCTGGACTCCTTAAAGTACATTCTGGACTCCTTAAAGTACATTCTGGACTCTGTAAAGTACATTCTGGACTCCTTAAAGTACATTCTGGACCTTAAAGTATATTTTTAAGGTAATATTTGTGAAGGTAGGAGGTTTATGATAATATATGTGAACGTGAGATTTTGTAGGTAATATCTTCAAGGGTAAGATTTTTAAAGATAACGTCTCTGAGGGTAAGATTTTTATGGTAACATATATTATAGATGGGGTTGTCAGAGAGGTGAATGCTCGGATGTTGGCAAGAGGTGTGGGGTTGAGAGATAAAGAAGCTAACCCAAAGTGGGAGTTGTCACAGTTGCTTTTAGCTGATGACACTGTGCTTTTGGGAAATTCTGAAGAGAAGTTGGAGAGGTTGATGAACGAGTTTGGAAGGGTATGTAAAAGAAGGAAATTAAAAGTGAACGTAGGAAAGAGTAAGGTGATGAGGATAAAAAGAATTAGGTAATGAAAGATTGGATATCAGATTGGAGGGAGAGAGTATGGAGGAGGTGAATGTGTTCAGATATTTGGGAGTGGATGTGTCAGCAGATGGGTCTATGGAAGATAAGGTAAATCATAGAATTGACGAGGGAAAAAGGCGAGTGGTGAACTGAGTCTGTGGAGACAAAGAACATTATCCATGTAAACAAAGAGGAGAATGTATGAGAGTATAGTTATACCAACGCTCTTATATAGATGCTAAGCATGGGGGATGGGTGAATGTTGCAACAAGGAGAAGGCTGGAGGCAGTTGAGATGTGTCTGTGGGCAATGTGTGTTGCGAATATAATGCAGAGAATCCGTAGCTTGGAGATTAGGAGGTGCGGGGTTTCATAAAGTATTATCCAGAGGGCTGAGGAGAGGTTGTTGAGGATGGAAAATAGAATGACTTAGAGGGCATATCTGTAGGCGGGGTAAGGGTCGTCCTAGGAAAGGTTAGAGGGAGGGGGTAAAGGAGGTTTTGTGTGCGAGGGGCTTGGACTTCCAGCAGGCATGCGTGTTTTTGATATGAGTGAGCAGAGACAAATAGTTTTTAATAATTGACATACTGTTGGAGTGTAGGCAAGGTAACATTTATTAAGGGATTCAGGGAACCCGGCAGGCCGGACTAGAGTCCTGGGATGGGAAGTACAGTGCCGGCACTCTGAAGGAAGGGGGGTTAATGTTGCAGTTTTATAACGGTAGTGTAAGCACGCCTCTGGCAAGACAGTGATGGAGTGAATGATGATTAAAGTGTTTCTTCTTTTTCGGGCCACCCTGCCTTGGTGGGAAACAGCCGATGTGTTAATAAAAAAATCAGAAGGTAAGTTTTTAAGGTAACAATGGAGGTAAGATAATTAAGGTAATATCTGTGAAGGTAAGATCGTTCAATATTACTGCCATGGGTCCCAGCTTGCAGCAAGAGTGTGACGTCAGTAGACCTGGCAAGGGTGGACCTGAAGGGGGGGGTCAGCGCCCCCCGCGGCCCGGTAACAGACCAGGGTTTCGCAGTCCAACGCCAGCAACAACAACCTGATTGATCACGAACTGCGGAGGAACTCCGACTCTTTGACATGAAGGTAAGACGGGCGTATATACACGCATTACCTGCTGCTGCACGACATTTGAGACCTTATTTCCGGGGGGCGGAAGAGCGCTTGATTTGATTAGGGTCAATCATGGCATGAGTTGAGTGTTGTGGCTTCAGTCAACTGCATCAAATCAATCTCAGCGGTGACCAATCAGCGGCCTCGACGCCCAAGAGGTCTAAGACGTGATGTAAACATGTATTGTGTGGTGTGTGTGTATGTGTGGTGTGTGTGTGTGGTGTGTGTGTGTGTGTATGTGTGTGTGTGTGGTGTGTGTGTGTGGTGTGTTTATATATGTGTGTGTTTGGTGTGTGGCTGGTACAATCACTAGTCATGTTATACTCTCAGGTGTTTGGCTTCATCTCAGGTATTTTTAAACCATGAAGTAGTCAGCGTCCGCTTTCTCCTGTCCCATATATCCTGTTATAACAACACGTGTTGGAACCAACATCTGCAATTGACAAAATCGTTGACTTTCCTACGTTCTAGTCTGGAAGCGAGCTGCGTGGGCAGTGACCACTGGTGGTATCAACAGCCTGATTGATCAGGGCCCCCTACCGGGAAGCCTGGTCTGGGAACGGGCTACGGGGGCGTTGACCCCCGAAACCGTCTCCGGTTTCGGGGGTCAACGAGGGTAGAAGATCTTCGAGGGTAGAAGATCGTCTAGTTTTTGACAGGTACAGGACAGGTAGACAGCAGGTAAGAATTTGTATTGTTGGAAATTATATGAAATACCGACTAGTTGAAGATTAAGACACATGTATAACACCTGGGTATCGTTATTGATGAAACGTTTCGTCTTCATAGTAGGCTTCTTCAGTCAGATACAAAGGGAGCAGTAGTAATGAAATGGAGATGATGTAATCAGTCCACCAACCTGGAGAAGAGTTCATGGTGCTGAACTCTTCTCCAGGCTGAGGGACTGACCACCTCAAACACTTTTTCTCCAAGGTTGATGGACTGATTACATCATATTTATTTCATTACTACCGCTCCCTTTGTGTTTGACTGAAGAAGTCTACTGTGTTGGCTAAACGTTTCATCAACAAAGCTACCCAGGTGTTGCACAGGTGTCTTAATCAAGGAGTATATCAGGTTATAACAGCAGTCCAGGGAACACTTTCATGTGACAGTCTTGATCAAAGATAAAAAAAAAGCAACAATACCATGACTGCAACAGTACACAAATAACCCGACTTTTAAATGGTCCAATTCGGACCGAAACGTCATGTCATAAGCTCCTCTCTCTCTCTCTCTCTCTTCTGTGTACGGGTTGTATATAGTGTTATCTCTCACGCTACCTCTTCCTCTCTCCTTTCCCTCCCTCTGCTCCCTTTCCTTCCTTCCCTGCGTCCCTTCCCTCCCTCCCTCTTTCACCACCCCCCGAGGGTACAGTAAATCTCGTAGCCGACATAAACAAAGTCTTGCAGTGGGTCACAGAAAACAATTCTATTCAACGAGGACAAATTTAAATTACTTCTCTGTGGAAAAAATACCTAAATAAAGAGAGAGGGAGAGAGAGTATAAACTATACTAACACGAGTGATTAGTGTGAGAGGAAGAAGATGAGGGACTTGGGAGAGGTAATGCCATAACATGTTATGTTCCAAGATGACAACAGTTATCACAACCACAATGATGATAGGCTGGGTAACTAGAACCTTCAAAATGAGAGAAAATGATAGGCTGGATAACTAGAACCTTCAAAATGAGAGAAAATGATAGGCTGGATAACTAGAACCTTTAAAACGATGAAAAAATTATAGGCTGGATAACTAGAACCTTTAAAACGATAAAAAAAATGATAGGCTGCATAACTAGAACTTTCATAATGAGAGAAAATGATAGACTGGATAACTAGAACCTTTAAAATGAGAGATGCTGACCCAATGATGATGATACCTTTTTAAAGTCACTTGTTCTCTCCAAGTCTACACACTGAAATAAATCCCTCAAAGAAAGTTGAAAATACCATGTTGGTGTGTGTGATGCAAGCACCAACAGTCTGAGTGAGAAGGCCTGGTGTGAGAGCGGGCCGCGGAGACCATGATTCCCAAGTCACCAGCAGCAGCAGGCAGACAGGTAACAACATCAGTACCAATAGCAGTAGCAGCAGACAGGTAACAGCAGCAGCAGACAGACAGGTAACAGCAGCAGCAGACAGACAGGTAACAGCAGTAGCAGACAGACAGGTAACAGCAGCAGCAGACAGACAGGTAACAGCAGCAGCAGACAGACAGGTAACAGCAGCAGCAGACAGACAGGTAACAGCAACAGCAGACAGACAGGTAACAGCAGCAGCAGACAGACAGGTAACAGCAGCAGCAGACAGACAGGTAACAGCAGCAGCAGACAGACAGGTAACAGCAGCAGCAGACAGACAGGTAACAGCAGCAGCAGACAGACAGGTAACAGCAGCAGCAGACAGACAGGTAACAGCAGCAGCAGACAGACAGGTAACAGCAGCAGACAGACAGGTAACAGCGCAGCAGACAGACAGGTAACAGCGGCAGACAGACAGGTAACAGCAGCAGGACAGACAGGTAACAGCAGCAGCAGACAGACAGGT